>JBCEWC010021078.1:0-10627 GCA_038996855.1 Solanum aculeatissimum | reverse complement strand
AAGCGACGGACAAAGGGACCCAGTCCGTCGCTTTTCAGGATTTTAAAAAAAAAATATTTCCAGAAAAGCGACGGACGGGGTCCCTTTGTCTATCGCTTTTCTGGTTTTTCAAAAACTTAAACCACGCAGTCCGTCGTAATTTCTTTAAGTCCGTCGCTTTGTTCCTTTTTTTTTTTAAATCCACTCTATCCGTCGATATTCCGTCGCTATTTTGCCACGCGGTCCGTCGCTATTCAAAAAGGGACGAGCAAAAAAGCGACGGAAGTGACTGCGTCGCTTTTCCGTCGCTTTTGCGGAAAAAAGCGACGCAGTCCGTCGCTTTTTGCCTTTTTTTTTGGCGTTTTTTTAGTAGTGTTTATTTAAATTTAAAACTCCCAATTTGTATAACGACTATCAAGTTAAATTTTTACTCTTGACAATATTTTTTTATCTTCCCTGTGGGATCGACCCCGACTCACAAGTTGGGTAAATATATTGCAAACGATCGTTTATATTTATTTTGAGAAGTATATTTTGAATGTTACCACCCGGGACGTGTCTTTTCCCCCGACTTATTCTAGACTAGAGGCATTGTTAGACATCTTATAGTCTTTCGTACGATTATGCTATGGTGTATGTTGAGATGCTATTATTATGTACTATGTATGGATGATATGGCTATGTGATATGAGGTGATGTGGGTCCTAATACTTATGATATCTCCATATCTTGAGTCCTCCTTACCCGTCCCTTAGTTTTATGTGCTATATGAATCCATGCTAATCCCTATCCCTATGATATCCCCATAGCGTGAGTCATACTTATCCGCCCCGTAGAACTATGTGTTTAATGTATATTTATACGATTCTGAATCGATGACATGCAAATGTATGCTATGATGCTTGTTTGGGGACTCTCAGGTTCCCATTCATCGTGTCACTCCGAAGTCGTAGGCCGGGGTCGTGACAATAGCTTGCATTTCATAACATACTATTTTATATCATATTATTCCTTACTTGGAAGTGGATTTATGTACCAAGTGTGATATATTGAGTGACTATTGAAGCGTTGTGATGTGTATTGAATGACTCAGATCTTGTATATTGTTGAGATTGAACTATTGAAAAGTTGTGACATGTATTGAATCACTCCAATCATGTATATTGTTGAGATTGAACTATGGAAAGATTGTGATATATATTGAATGACATGGGTCTTATATATTGTGGAGATTGACTACTGAGGCACTATGATATGATATTGTAAATGTTTATATTATCAATATTGTGTATGTTGACCTTTTCTGCGTGCAGGTTTTGTAGTCCAAAACTATGTGGTTGGGATGGAA
Organism: Solanum aculeatissimum; assembly: GCA_038996855.1. Taxonomy (NCBI): domain Eukaryota; kingdom Viridiplantae; phylum Streptophyta; class Magnoliopsida; order Solanales; family Solanaceae; genus Solanum; species Solanum aculeatissimum. Next base: position 9,300 of record JBCEWC010021078.1, on the reverse strand, counting down.
GGATTGCTTAATTATTTATTCTCTACCTATAATTAGTTTGTTTGTTAGGTATCTTGGTACTCTCTCTTGTTTTTCTACACATTTGTGTAGGTTGTGAGGTCGGATCTTACTAACGTTCTTCTTCTCCTTTCGGATCGAGCTATTAACAACTGAAAGGTAGTTTCATGCATTCTCGACATGCCCTCAAGATTGTTAGATATTTTACTAGTTTTGTTCTATTTGAGAGGCAAAGACTATTGAGATTTGTACCATTTCTTATTTTGATGTATTAGAGGCTTGTACCTTGTGACAACCAGTTCTGGAATGGTTTAGTTGGATTTATGCCTTTTAGCCTTATTATTATTAATGTTATGTTGTCTTAGCTTTCACATTATCGTAAACTGTGTTATTATGGCCTATTTAGGTTGACTTGTCTCGGTGGGTAAAGGCAAGTGACATCACAGCCGATTTCAGATCGTGGCACTAACTTAACCTTCAGGGAAGCCTTAAAAAAGAAGAAACTTGGAGAGAATTTGAGATGAACAAAAATGGTTATAAGTAGATTTATGGGACCAAAACGATGTAATTTAGGAGTTAGGGGCTTGAAAAAGTCCAAAATACTCTTCATTATATTTGGATTGAGTGAACCACGAGCAGGGATTCCTGGGCCCTTAGATCCTTGCACGGATCTTACAATTGGCTCCTGGAAACTAGGCCAAAATTTAAGCACTGAAGTTGGGTCTACAACCCAAGAACTACGAGCTATTAAATCATCTATGGATTGTTGCGTTGGTCTATAGAAATAATCCTGCAACTCCTATCTTTAAATCTCTCAAATCCCATTCTACGAACCACCTTCTACGGCTCATGATTCCTTTCACAAACCATAGAACCTCCTTTGTGGAACCCCTTTAAGACTTAGCTAAGTTTTCAACTTTTAGAACTTAATCTACTAGCCTGTTCTATGGTTCATCAATCACTTTGTGACTCGTCTTGTCTGTTCGTAACTCAAGTTCTGAGACCTGTATATTTTCTTTTTTCAGAAAAACATTTTTCTCCATATCAAACACACACCCAAACATGTAATAAAATTAGTAAAAAGATCATCATTCTTTCTTTTTTTAAACTGCTAGAAACAAAAAACATATTTAACTTCTTCCCCTGAACCCAGCAATGCAATGCAAGAGCTACATGCGAACTGACTACTCCCTAATTCAGTAGCCACATGCACAAAGTCTGTAAACCCTCGCTCTGTTTCAGTAACCGAATTCATCGAGCATTTTTCACTAGTCAATCAGAACCAGTAATAAGTAGTCCTGTCCCAACTCAAGAAAACATCACCCGTTTAATTTGGGAACAAAAATCTGCAATTCAAGCTCTTCAAACCTTTAGATGGGCCTCCAAGATTCGCAATTTCACTCACAATCACTCTACCTACAGAGCTTTAATCCACAAGCTCTGCAATTTTCGGCGCTTCGATTGTGTCCACGATCTGCTCGACGAAATGCCTAGCTCAATTGGGTCAAACCCAGATGAGGATATCTTCGTTACCATTGTGCGTGGGCTTGGTCGTGCAGGAATGATTAAACAAGTCATCAAAGTTCCTGAATTGATGTCCAAGTTTGAAAAGAAACCGACCCTGAAGCTTTACAATTCGATTCTTTATGTTCTTGTGAAGGAAGATATTGACATTGCTAGAGAATTTTATAGGATCAAAATGATGGGAAGTGGAATTCAGGGTGATGATTATACTTATGGGATTTTGATGAAAGGGCTTTGCTTGACTAATAGGATTGGTGATGGGTTTAAGCTTCTTCAAGTGATGAAAACTCATGGCATTACACCTAATACTGTGATTTATAATACACTTATACATGCACTCTGCAAGAATGGGAAGGTGGGGAGAGCAAGGAGTTTGATGACAGAATTGGTTGAACCAAGTGATGTGACTTTTAACATTTTGATATCTGCATATTGTGGAGAGGGGAATTTAGTACTGGCTTTGGTGATGCTGGAGAAAAGCTTTAGTAAAGGGTATATTCCTGATGTTATTACAGTGACTAAACTAGTACAACTTCTTTGTAATGACGGACGTGTTTCAGAGGCAGTGGAGGTTCTAGAAAGAGTTGAGGAAAGAGGAGGTATTGTTGATGTTGTCGCTTATAACACGTTGATTAATGGGTTTTGTAGATTAGGGAAAGTGAAAGTTGGCTGTCGTCTTTTGAGGGAGATGGAGTTGAAAGGGTGCCTGCCAAATGCAGATACATATAATGGCTTGATATCTGGTCTTTGTGACTCCAAGATGTTGGATTTTGCACTTGAAATGTTCAATGAAATGAAAAGGGTTGGGATAAGTTGGAATTTTGTCACGTATGATACTCTTATCCATGGATTGTGTTCAGTTGGGAGAGTGGAAAATGCATTGAACATCTTGGAAGTAATGGAGGATGATAAAGGGGCTTCGGTGTTTCACATTAGTCCATATAATGGTGTTATATATGGGTTTTACAAGGAAAACCGTTTGGTAGAAGCACTTGCTTTTCTAAGGAAGATGGAGAATTTGTTTCCACGAGCTGTGGATAGGAGCATGAGGATACTTGGTTTCTGTGAGAATGGCAACATTGGTGAAGCAAGGAGGGTCTATGATCAGATGGTCAGGGAGGGTGTTATGCCAAGTGCTCTTGTTTATGCAAACTTAGTTGGTGGATATTGTACCAAAGGATGTATAAAAGAAGCATTTGAGCTGATGAACGAGATGATTGGGCGTGGTTATCTTCCTGTTGCATCAACATCAAATTCTTTGATAATTCTGCTTTGCAAGCAGGGTAAAGTTGGAAAGGCGTCAAAGTTGATGGAGGATATCATAGGTATAGGCTGCTTGTTGGACTCTGGAAGTTATAGTCCATTCATTGATGTCTTCTGTAGCAGTGGAGATTTTCACAAAGCATTTATGATCTTTCTGCAAATGTTAGAGAAGGGTATAGTTCCTGATTACCATTTATGGAATACCTTACTTGTGTGCCTTTGTCAACAAACAAGTTGGATAGAAGGTAATAGCAAAAATTGCCGTTTAACTAGCCAACTGCAGGTTATTATACAGACATAATCAGTCACTAGATATGGGCTGTTTTGCATTCTTTGTGACCTTGGTTATTTTCTGAGGCAAAATTTGTTGAACCAAATGCACTTACATCATCAAGATTGCAGAGTAAGATTTTCCTTCTAGGTTTTACTAAATGTGACCTACATCTCAAATACAGTGATAACAATATAATCCATCGTTATCAATATTTTTCATGAGATAGTAGTTGTTGTTATCCACTAAATGTGACCTACATCCATATAGTTGTTGTTATCAATATTTTTCAAGTTGACCATGAATTGCCAATACTTAGAATTATATCGATTCTAATGATGTGAATAGTTGTTTGTTAGTGCTAATTAGAGCTCCATGCTTGTGATTTATCGAATAGAGCATACCAGCTTTACTAAAATTGCAGAACCCTTTAGATCTACGTTTATGTAAAGGCATCTTTCTAAATTTAAGTTATAAGAGTATATCTATGACCCATTTACATTAATACCTAAATTATGAGTTTTAGCATAATTTGTTACCAAAAATAACAAAGAGAAGAAGAAGGAAAATTTTTCTCTTCCATTTCTCTCTCTTATCCTTTCTCTTTCTCTCTCTTTTTTTTAAAAATATTAATTAATTATTTTTATTTAAAATTTAATTTTAGATTGAATATTATGCAACTGATGTTTTTATTATTTTTTAAACTAGAAGATTTGTTTTATGTAAATACATATTATATGCATTGACACAATTTTAATATATTAACATATAGATTAATTTAAATAGTATTTAAATATTTGAAATTCAAATATAATATTTTTTGATACCATTAATAAAAATAAATAAATAAAAACTCCACTTGTAATACTTTTGAATTCGATACTTCATATGCATTGTAGACATATTTTAATGCATGTGGAGAATATAAGTAATATATTTTTAATATAATAATTATTTTAACATCATTAATAAGAGAAAACAATAATAAATAACTATAATATGTTTTAAATTTAGTAAATAATACATATTATAAGTATTATGTGTGAATTTTAAATATTTTAGTATAATTTAATTAATTTTACATTATTAGAAAAAGTATTATATTTATTGAAATAATAATAATAAAATTCATAACAATGTATAATATTGAAGATGATGAGTTGAATGGAGAGGGAGAAAGAGCGAGAAAAGGAAATTTAAAAAAAAGGACGCTAGCCACACATAAAAAGAATAGAGAAGAAAGGGAAAGGGAAAGGGAAAGAGAGAGAGAGAAAGAGAATGAAAAGAGAAAGAGAAGAAGAGAAAGAAAGAGAAGGATAAAATAATTTATTGGTAAAATATATTATAAATCGTAATTAAAAAATACCCTAAAAAGGACAATATTTGATATATAATGTATTATTTATGTAAATATCCCTATTTATTTTTACTATATTAAAAGTGTGAAGCCCCTTAGAAATGTTGTTTGAACTTCTTGCTCTTCATTAAAAGACTTTTCTTTAGACAAAATCATTTTTTCACTTTTTATTTCCAATTATTATATCATTATTTTAATAGTATTAAATATTTATTATAATAAACATAACAAAAATTAAATGGAGAAGATTTTATCAAATTTCTATATAGAGAATCTTTTTACGACTAAAATAGTCTTGATTAAAAAATATAGTCAAAAGTTTTTAAAATGTCACAAAATATAGGCAAAAAAAATAATAAAAAACATCCTCAAAAAAGATTTTTAAAAAAGGCAAAAAAAAAAGTCAAAAGAAAGGGTCCCAAAAAAGTTTAAAAATAGGAAAAAAAGTTGTGAAAAAAAGTTTTAAAAAAATAATAAAAAATAAGGCAAAAAAAAAAAGAGGTAAAAAAGCAGTTTTACAAATAGGCCCAAAAAAACTTTAAAAAATGTCCAAAAGAGTCCCTAAAAAATAAGGAAAAGATATCCACAAATAAAATTACTATTTATTAATTTTTTAAATAAATATTATTAATTATTATCCTAATATTTAATAAAAATTTATCATCAATTTTTAAAAAAATTATTATTTAATTATATTTATAATATTAATTTATAAATTATATGGAAAGAAGTAATAAAATAAAGACTTCTAACTATGGAAAGACTCCTAAATCTTCCTTATTTGATAGACTTCTATCGAAACTCCGTAGCCATTAAGAAAATTTTTAATTTACCATGGGTTCTAATTAGTGTTAAATCTCTATATATAGGTACTTTATAAATAAATAAATAAGAAGTTGAATAAGATTATATTGTTATTTTACATATAATTTATAGTATTTTTCTTTTGAAATTTTTACCTCTATACATCTCAAGTTGTTTAAATTTTTCATATTGTCGTATTTTGTTTTTATCTATCTAGATCATTTATTTTCTAATATCGTGATTTTAATTTATTTTGCAGCGTTCATGACATAATTCATGAACTTTACCTTTTTCGAAAAAAATAGAAAAAGAATTGATAATGACAATTGATGATTTGTCATGTTGGTAAATAATGCATTCATTTTTTGTTTTTAGTAAGAATAAATCTACTAATAGAACCCGGCAATTCTTTGAAATTTTTTTATTTCTAATATTAGTATTGATATCCAATTTTTACCTTCCAAAATATAAAGTAGTTATCGAGCTTCTTCAATTCCTCAACAATTTGAAATTATTACCTAAAAAAAATAATATATATTTTAAGTACTTTAAGATTAATATTTTAGTTTTAAACTATATATATGTGTGTGTGTATACATATGGTGTTATATATGGGTTTTAAATGATAATTTTTTGGTTCGTAATGCGTCCAATGATTGTCATAATTTCTAACTCAGGTTGTCCACTTGGGTTTCCAGCCTTTTAAAATTCACTCTTAGTCCACCTAGAGTAGTGCGAAACCAAAACCTTTTAGTAGCATTGGCCTAAGACAACCCAACACATAAGATGTGTTGGACCCATTAAAAAAACCACCTTGAGTCCAAAGTGGTCCCGGACCCAAATGGACAATCATATTTATGTGTATAAAATTTGAAGGTTGTATGCGCTATTTGACAAACTATTGCCCCTTGGGGTTGGGAGTTTATTTTATTTTTATTTATTTTGTTGAAGATAAAGAAAGTTCCGCAAAATTGTTGGGAAGTTCAAGAATAAAAAGGATTTATTTAAAGGCTTAGTTTAGTATGGTGCCTATGCACATGACTGCTTTTTGTATACCCTTTTCCCATATTATGTATTCCCATTCAATTTATTTATAAAACTTGTAATATATTCTTCAAATCGTTAGGCCTACCCTCGTCATAAAGGGTCACATATATATCTTAGGATGAATTATATTTTGTTTATGTGCTAAATAATATATAATTTGATTTATTTGTGTTGTTTGACTTATGTGTTTAAATACATATGTTTTGCTCCAAACATGATTGGTCTATTATTCTATTCCCAAATTCCTAGAACTTATTATTTATATAAACTTAAATTTTGGGTCTTTTTGAAATACTCTTTGTGTCTATTGTCAAAAACACCTAAAAATAATTTTTTATGTTCAATTGAGTCATCACTCAAATTCGTGTTGACCTTGTTATTCTTGAAAAATAATTTTCCATCACAAAATAGCTAGAATTATCAAATGCTCCATCAGTTTGAAATCAAAAACCATTATTGTATATTAAACCTTTTGAAAAATAAATTTGCGAATATTTTATTCATATCACGTAATTTATTTATTTCAGTACATTAAATGATCAAATTTTATCCATTTGGTCATTCTTTTAGAACCTTCCATTGTTTGAACTTTGGACTAATCTGTTTAGGCAAAACAAATATTATTTGTTTACTTTGATTAATTATTACGATTAATCGACTAACTCTTTCACCGTTTGAATTTTTCTTTTCTTTACAGAAAGAGAGACTGATTTGTGTTGGTAATCAAACTTGCTCACTTCACCAAAGCAAATTATTTTCAAGAATCCGCTGATAGAACATTCATATTTTACACGGTCTAAGGTAAAGGATATTTCTACAAATTCATCATTTCTTATTTGGACTACTAAAAAGACTTGTTCAAAAATAGACTCTGGGACAATTAGCACAGTCGCTTCATCTGAACCATTTCCCGCTATAGCTATTGCGGACAATCCTGGTACCTCAACGGGAACTGAATCACAATTAGAAGTCATTACTCGTTTAGAGCAATGACTCACAGAACTAAGTCTCATGTTGACACAATACCAAGTTGCTTTTAAGAACCTACCTCTCGATGCTCGCCAAAAAGATCCTATGTTACTTCTGTTTTTGACCTTAAATGAGCTTGGTCGAGCAGATCCTTTACCACTTCTCATTAAACTCAAAATGCTTCATTCACTCGTCCAGCCCAAGATGATCCTCTTGTGTATACCTTTGCTCTTTCAAAAGCTCTAATTGTGACACAACATGCTCCACCAGTGTACACTTATGTTACTGCGCCACCTGTTACCGCTCCACCTGTTACCAAGGTTCCAGTATTTTACTCTCAAGATATTGATCATTATATTGAAATTGAAATGATACAAAAGTTGTTGATGTTGAAATGATGAATAGGAAGATGAAAAGCTTAGAAGATGCTATGAGGGGCCTTCGTGGCCTCAGTGACAATCAAAGTGTGAAGTATGAAGATTTGTGCACCTTTCCTAATGTTGAGCTGCCATCAGGTTATAAGATTCCAAAATTTGAAAAGTTTAATTGATCAGAAAATCCTTTCTTTCATTTCAAACTCTACTGTGAAAAGTATATTGACGTTGAAAATAATGAAGGAATAAAAATCAAATTGTTCAATCAAAATCTGACTGAAAGAGCTTTGGAATGATACTCCAAACAAGATGTGGCTAAATGATGTACTTGAGATGATTTGGCAAATAATTTTGTGGATCACTACAAATTTCATGTTGAGATCGCTCCTGACAGAATCTCCATTACAAAGTTAAAGCAATAGTCAACAGAATGCTTCCGAGAATGTGCCATACGTTAGAAAGAAGACGCATTCAGGGTACATCCACCTATGAAAAAAAAAGATGATCACCTACTTCATTCAAGCTTAAGACTCAGAATACTATGAATGAATGGTGACAATGGGTGAAAAGACATTTGCTGAAGTTATCAAAGCTGGCGAGTTGATTGAGGATGATCTTAAGACCGGGAGAATAACAAGTTTGACATCATCTAGAGTTTTTCAAACTAGTTCATTTGAAAATGGAAAGAAGAAGGAGAAAGAAGTTATGTCAATAATGACTTAGGGATCTACCTCGTATAATCGAGTATCACCTCCGGTCTATCCCACTTCATAATACCCGTCTACAACGCATAAGCAACATATCGTGCTCCATGACCAATGCAAAATAATGCACCTTATCCAAATTTTGAGAGAAAATCCCTCGGGTCTTTACTCCATTAGCGTTTTCATTGACTACTCTTTTTGAGAGGTTGAAGGCAGCGGTAATACTCTACCCAATAGAAGTTAAAGTTATGAATACTTTAGCCGATTGGTATGATCCAAATAAGCGTTATGCTTATCACTCAGGAGTTTTTGGGCATGATACCGAGAAGTGTATTATCCTTAAGCACAGGATTCAAGTTCTGATTAATAACAAGATAGTTACACTTGTAGAAGCTCCAGCTAATGTGAAAAATAACCCACTTCCTGAACACAAGGAATAGTTAGTGGCATAATCAATTACAGAGAAAACTAAAGTTTTCTAGAAGTCGTGCTTTAGGTATCTTTCTGTCTTGCATTTGAATTTTAGTGTTTCCTTTTCTTGTAATCACATTTTATTACTGGCACATTATGGTTTCATTTCCTTTGTAATATGAACTATGTTCCACCTAAATTTCCTAGTGGAATACGTAGGCAATCTTCATCGGCTTCGGTTACATTATTTAAAAAATCTCAATTCTTTTTTTTTTGTTAGAACTACGTTTGACCTGATTTCTGCTTCAACAGGTGTCACAACCCGGATAGGGGGCCTAGATGTGAAATGGCGAAAGAGGACCCGAAGACCCTCGATCAAGCTATCATAGCATCATTACACACATCATCGGTTCGGAAGTGCGGAAGCTAAACACATAGCACGTAAGTCCTAAGGAATTGGGGACTTGGGGCTCAAGCTATGGTGACAATATCGGGGGTGGGACAAGCATGCATACACTTAGCACATAGTCATTCACAATACCCATCATTCAAGTCAATATCATAACAAGAGAACATGAT
>JBCEWC010021077.1:0-10628 GCA_038996855.1 Solanum aculeatissimum | reverse complement strand
AATTTGGGTTAGACCCATTTCCCACTCAATTTGACCCCCTACGCAAGAATATGAAGTCGGATTTTCAAAAAACAAAACGGATTTTTAGATATAGCTAAAACAAGTTTCCGGTAACTTCCGAAGCACATTTTTAGGAACATTTTGGGTCGTTTCAAAATTCTTGAATTACAGTGTTGAACTTCCCAAATCTAGCTTGAGAAAATTGTTTCATACCATAGAGTGACTTCCATAATCGACATACAAAGCTACCAGACTCCCCCTGAGTAGCAAAACCAGGTGGTTGATCCATATAGACTTCTTCCTCGATGTGGAGAAAAACATTCTTAATATCCAATAGATTAAGAGGCCCATAGAGAACAACAACCATAGGTAGAAAAAGGTTGTCATATGCTATTTTAGCCACGGGAGAGAAAATATCATTCTAATCCAACCCAAATATTTGATTATATCTTTTTTTAGCAACAAAAAAATGAAAACACTGCACGAAACTCAGATTTGTCGGAATGGTCACTAGAAGTGCTCCAAATCTGATATAAAATACATGGATCGTCTCGAAATCAAGAGATGAGTAGATCTTAAACAAGAAAGTCATTATAAAATTGGGCGAAACATGCTCATACGCCAGATTACTAGATTTGATGGTTGGAAGTGGTCACAATCTGAGAAATAAAATTATATGGGTAGGGTCAAAATGATGACATGACCTTATGCAAATTAAATATGAAAAAAGTAGTCACCGAAAAGATGACACGGTACTACACAAATTAGATATGAAAAAGTAGTCATCGAAACGATTGCACAATGCTACACAAATCAAATATAAGAAAGTAGTCATTGGAAAGATGGCATGGTGTTACACGAACACCGCCGATACAGGGTGGACGCAAAACAACCCTAGAAAGTTGTCGAAAATTGACGCACAGTGACCTCTTTGACCAAGTTTTCTTCCCTTGAATATAGGGTTCATACATATATCATTGACCCTACTTTTGTTAACATAACCAATGGCCAGACGGGCGGTATATATGAGTCAGCCGCCCACCCGCGGTGGAAGTTTTCTTTGAAATTTCAATAACATTTCCTTCTCATTCCTTCACCCCTCCACCCACCCACACCCACACCTACCCCATCTTGGAAGATTCATAACTAGATCAAGACATCGGCAACATTGTTTTCCTCAAGATTTTCTGGCAAGGCTGTAATGAGCAAAAGTTCTTTCCTTGAGATCAACTTGAGGTGCTGCTCGACTTTCTCTAAGATAAAAATAAATCATGAGTTGGCCCACATTATTTTCCATCAGTTTTTAAGATACAGGGTCTCTGTTGTGCTAAATTGAAAAGATCTTTGAGCAAGTCTTAGCTTTTTTAGCCTCCCCAATCAATCATTTAATGAATGCACCAACACATAAAATAACAAATAAAAATCGACCTCATCATATAAACCAATGTACTAAATATAAGATTGGGAGGCTCCGTTAGTGCTAACTGAGAAGATCTTTGAGCAAGGCCATGGTTTTTTGGCCTCTCCGAACATTCATTTAACTAATGCACCAACAAATAAGAGGGTGACACATAAAAAAACAGATAAAACTTGTCCTCATTATATTAACCAAGTTATTGAATATTTCAAAATTAATCCTTAATTCGTAACTTCCCTGTTGTTGAATAAAAACCTAGAAGTCTCCGGGAGTTTTATCTATTTTTCTTTTTTGCTTATTGAGAACATTGCTTGTGTATAGATGAGAGCTCTTATAACTCTAGTTGATTTGGTGCTTTAGGATAGTGTTCTTATCGAATCAAGATAATTTATGAGAACTACAGAGATATTAAAAAAATTGCAAACTGTCATGGCATTTAACTCATGAGTCATATGATGAAACTCTCGGAAAGAGTGATATAGCATAGACATAGTAATACAACAAGAGTGCCAGGGTACCAACTTGGATTTATGTTCGGTAAGCGATATTCTTGCAAAGAACATTGATGGAAATTTGTCCCGAAAGGAAGAAAGATCTACATATGGTGCTCCTTGACCTAGAAAGCATATGATGCAGTATCACAAAAAGTTCTTTAGTGAAGATGGAGAAGAAACAACTTTTATATTAAATATAAATGCCATAAAGGAGATGTTTGATGGAGCCGTTTCTTGTGTGAGAACAGTAGCCGTCTCTTAAAGTTTTATTGAAATCTGGAAATCAGACTAATGTGGGTAGTCCCTTAGTGGGGATATGGAGAAGAAACAACTTCATAATAAATATATAAATGCCATAAAGGAGATGTTTGATGGAGCCGTTTCTTGTGGAGAACAGTAGCCGTCTCTAAGATTTTATTGAAAGCTGGAAATCAGACCAATGTTGGTCCTTGGAAAAAATTTGGAATTCCAAAGCTCCTATGAAAATAATGTGTGTTGAATGGCTTGTCATCAAGGAAACTTGTGGAGTATTTTGGAAGGAGAGGAATAAAAGATGTTTTGATGGACGGAACAGCTCAATCTTAAAATTCAATTCTAATTGTATTTTTGAGGTCTCTTCTTGGTGTAAAATGGGTATTGCTGAGGATGCTGAAACGTTGTTGCAGTTCGTAGATACTCATGTATAGATAGCTAGGATTAGCCTTTCTTTTGCTCTTTTTGGATGTAATCACAACATTTAGTGCTGGTTTTAATATCAATAATACTTACCATGGTTTTAATATCAATAATACTTGCCATTTAAAAGATAAATAAATATAAGAGTTACCCATTACAGTGGGTCTACACCATGAATTGGCATTGAGCCCCGTCTTGTTTTCCCTAGTTATGTATGAGCTAACCAACAGAATGGAAGATGAAGCGCCTTGGTGTATGTTGTTTTTTGATGATATTGTGTTAATTGATAAAACCATGAGGGTCTCACATATGAGCTTGAATTATGGGGAAACACGTTAGAGACTGGGGAGTTTTAGGATAAATAGAAGTAAGACTGAATTCATCCACTGCAAGTTTAATCCACATGCAAAGAGCAGAGTTGGAGTTGGACTAGACAGGATTGCAGGTGTCAAATGCAAACAATTTAGATATTTAGTCTCATTTCAAGAGTTAGACTAGACAGGATTGTGGGTGTCAAATGCAAACAATGTAGATATTTAGTCTCATTTCAAGAGAATGGAATGATAAATCATGATGTTATTTATAGGATTAAATCTAGGTGGTTTAAACTGAAAAATGCTACTAGAGTGTTTTGGGATGGAATGATGCCTACCGAAATGAAAGGTGAGTTCTACACAACAATTATAAAACCTGCAATGTTATATGGTAGTGAATATTGGGCTGTTAAAGTTTAGTACATTTACAAGATGCATTTTGATACTAAAGGTAGATGTGTGATCATACAATATAGATAAGAATATAATTAACCGCATTCCCAAGAAGGTGCAAGTATCACTCATTGAGGATAAAATGGAGTATATATCTAATTTATTTTGCATTTGTTTATTTGATATGATGATAACCTGAGTTGAGCTTCAATGGAAAAATGAGGATGTATGTCGTCAACGAATGAACTTGTTTGAGATTGAGCAATACTCCATAGTAGTTTTTATTTTTGTACTGAATCAGATTATTTATGCGATAATACTTTACAAAGTATTATATTGCCAAGGGTTTGTGAATTGGATTGCAATGTGTAAGCTGACTTATCAGTTTAGTGTTTGCCAAAGAAAAAAGAAACTATATAATTTTAGCAAGTTTATGTCTTCTTAATTCTTGCCCCACGTTTAAGTAGAGTTGTCTTAGTTTCTCTCTCTATTTTGTTTCACAAGTAAACCTTCATATTGGATAAAATATACTTATTTACTCAATAACTTTGAGTACATGATATGTTCGCTTGATTTATATTGCGGACTTGCTTCGTCTTTCTCTTTGTTTTCTTTCATTTCAAAATTCAAGCATGCTAATCTTTGTTTTCTTTTGTCTCATCTTTATCCTGTAATTTTCATAAGTTGATTGTTTCATCTTCATCAGTTTCTATTATGGCTTTGGTGATCATATTTCTGTTGATTTGGCAGAAAGACAATGTTTCCAATCAGCGAGAACATATTGTCCACCTTCTCGCAAATGAGCAGACCCGGCTTCGTATTCCTGACGAACCTGAACCGGTTGGTTTAGTATCATCTTATACTTTTAACTAGATGTTATATTGAACGTGCAGCTAGTGTTTTTGCTTTCTCTTGTTGTACAACCTTATATCAGTAAGCAGTTTTATTCTCCATCCATTAAAGAAAATCATTTGTCTAAAAGGAAAGATGAAATGCACTTTTGGAAATTGGAGCTTCTATCCTATCCTATGTTGTTTATGCTTCTTTTAGCTTAGTTGTGAAATCTTGATCATTGTATTTGGTCAATGAGTTAAAGCTGTGAGAAATCATAGTATTGTTTGATTGTAGTGTAGCTCAAGAACATTTTATCGTCTACTTTTTGCATGTCACAGATGAGACATCTGTGCATTTCCTAGGTAACATCAACGAGGTGCTAGTTATTTGTCTCTTGAAGTTGTTTCCTTTGATGATCCTGATGAGATTGGTCAATTTTGTTTCATTAATTTGCTTTCATTCAGTTTAGGCCTTCTTTCCCCAGCTTATGCACTTTTATCTTATTTAAAGAACTGGAAACGTAGAATACTGTGAGACATGGCAGTTTCACTGTTTGGTTCAGCTGCTGTTACCAAATGTTTGGCACTCTAACAAACCACGATATCTGGGTTAGGTTTTATGCAAGATGAATTAAAATACTTTTACTTGATAAAAATAAATTATCTTGAAATGTCCGTGTGTAGAAATCTTGTCAATTATTTCTCTCTTAGCAAAGGATTGTAGAAATAAGAATATTTTTTTGGTTTGGGCGTGTGCTTGTGAATTGAGATAATATTTCAGCAGTTCTCTTTTGTCAGAGGTGGTACACTACCGGTTACCTTCATTAATTTATTTCTAACTCCATATTTGTGTATCTTTAACTTCTAGATATTGGATGAGGCTGCTGTACAGAAGGTTTTCTTGAAGTCCCTTGATAATTATATCAAGTGGTGCAACTATTTGGGCATCCCACCTGTGTGGAGCAAGTAAGGTTTCATTTCCAGTGTGTTTTGAGCTTACATTGTAAATCATTTCGTCTTATTGCAGTTACAACTGCTAGAATTTTTCTACTTGCAAAAATCCTTTCATCTTAGCGTAGTCAATAACTATCATTGACACTGTTGGTTTTGTGCTCTTAGTTTCTGATACTTTGCTTCTGTTTTGCAGTTTGGATGTAGTTAGCAAGGAGAAGAAGTTGTTATTCATTTCTTTGTATTTCTTAATCTGGGGTGAAGCCGCTAACATCCGATTCATTCCAGAATGCTTGTGCTACATATTTCATCATGTAGGTTAATTTTGTGTGCCTTTTGTCTCTTGACCATTTGGGATGTCTTGCTGCTAAGTTATTTACTTGTGTACTTTCAAATTCCAAAGAGAGTACATCCTTTCGATTTTATGATCTCCATTCTCCTGTGTTATCTTCTTTGATAATTGAAGTACTCTGAGGTTGGCCTATCAATATATTCTATATTTGTTCCTTAAGTGTAATTTCACCTTGTCTCGAGGGTGTTCTCTTTGGTGGGAGGGTATGTGGGATTTGAGGGCTAAGAGGGTGTGTTATACATTTTTAAAGTGAAAGGTGAAAGGAGAGAAGCTATTATTGTGATTACGTCATCTCAAGTTCTGTTTTCTTACTTCTGCTTTGCTTGAAAATTCAATTTCATGACAGATGGGAAGGGAGCTGGAGGAGTTACTACGGCAACAGGTTGCACAGCCAGCTAAGAGCTGCATGTCTGATAATGGCATGTCATTTCTTGATCAAGTCATATGTCCTGTTTATAATGCCATTGCAGCGGTATGTTTTTTGTTTCTCTCCCTGTTTTATCCTAGTTTTCTGTATCTAAAGATCACTGATAGAGACACTTATACATGTAAAATATTCCTAAATATGTATCTGCATACTCATACTTGTCAAATCAGTTTTTGATTTTGATAGTTACTATTATAATATGTGGTGACATTATTGTCAGTATACATATAAAAGCACTCAGTATTCGTGATTGGCTATGAAGTTTTGACATCCCCCCTCATTTTTACCCATCGTTACAAATTGGTTAAAGCTATCACCTACCTTTACTAAAACAATCTCTAGCAGTCCCTTCCACTTCCACTGTTTTCTTTTTTTTTTTCCTGTTATTAGAAGATGCTGTTGGAACACTATAAATCTTCAGATTTGATCTTTCGCCAAGTGCAGTTGCTTTTTATGCCTTCTATCTGTATGTTGAAGAATCTAAACATTAAGCACCTCTCAGAATAAGTAACAGATCTATAATGCTAACATGTCGTGTTTATGAGCTTCATGCTACGGAATTCTCAAGACTTAGATCTCCCCCCTGTAGATTAACAACTATAACAAGTTAAGTATTAACTATTAACCTTCAATATTCACGATCTTAGTCTTGTTTTCCATTTTTATTCATTCTGCTGAATTGCTGGCGTTGGAATGATATGCAAAATTCATGTCCTTTGGGATGCTTATTGATTTGTTAGCTTACAGGAGGCTGGAAACAATGAGAACGGCCGAGCACCTCATTCAGCTTGGAGAAACTATGATGATTTTAATGAGTATTTCTGGTAAGCTTTACTCCCAAGGGTTTAGGACTCCCACTGTTTCAATTTTCTCATCCACTCTCCCACTGCTCTTCAGGTCCCGTCATTGCTTCAAGCTTGGCTGGCCATGGCGGAGAAATTCTTCTTTCTTTCTGGAGCCAACACCCAGATCAAAGGTTTTGAGACTTGCTCTTGGTAGCATTATGTGTGCTTAGCAATGGTTTCTGTTTTTATTAGATATCACTGTAGGTATACTGGTATCATTTTGCAGGTTATAACTTAAAATAAAGAGTTGTAGTGTCCCTTCTCCGCAAAGAAATATAGTTTGTTTCTTTTTTGAAAGAAGTGGAAATATTGCTCCAGAAGAATATTTCTAGTAGGGAGGTAGATTTGCAACAGCACACACCCTCCCCCCCTCCCCCTTCCTCTTTTTTTTTTTTTTTAACTGTAGTGGCTAACTTGCATGTAGCTCGACTAAAATGACGGAGTACCTGCTACCTTCCATCAACATAGGTACCGGGTAACTCTGTCCTCCAAGTATTGGATAGATGTAATCCCTAGTATTTTTGCCTCTATTGGAATTTGAACGTAAACCCCTTTTTTCAGAGGAACATTCTATATGTTTGATGTTTGTTCTGGTAGCCCCTTGATTCTTTTTGAAGGGCAATATTTCTGCTTTCATGTGTAGTATCTTTGACCGCTATATTCAAATGTGTGGGTTTTCATTATACTCTTGATTTATGGGTACTCAGCATTAGTTGATCTTAGATCTAGGTGGCCAGGGATAACTTAGTTTTAATCTAGACAAAGCATGTGTTCACTACTGATTTTTATATGTATCTAGTGTGAAACAATTTTTTGTTATTAGGGGGTGTTTGGATTGACTTTTTTTAAGTGGCTTATAAGTTAACAACCATAAGTTTGGGACCCCCTACTTTTGGCTTTTGACCTTTGTTTTGTACTTTCTCAACTTTAAAAAAGTGCTTTTAAGCACTTTTGGGTGTTACACAAACACTTCCAAAACTTAAAAAGTTCTTAAAAGCCAAAAGCCAAAAAAAAAAAAGCCAATCCAAACACCCACTTAATACAGTTATAAACATAGTTCTCTTGTTTCTTGCTGATTTCTGCTTTATAATTTTCTAGGTTTCAAAATTTTTAGCTTCTGATTACCTTTTTCTACCTGTTACAGAACATTCTTAAATCTGGAGGCAGCAAGCGCAGGGGAAAAACTTCCTTTGTTGAGCACCGAACTTTTCTCCATCTTTATCACAGTTTTCATCGTCTTTGGATGTTTCTTTTCATGTTTTTTCAGGTCTGCTACTTGTCACTGATAGTGATGATATTTCCACTTTTCTCTTAATCTGCTGTTTCTTGCGATTTTTCAGGTTACTTTGTCTCAACCTTCATATGTTTGAGGGTTAAGCATGCATTTTATCAACTTCTTCAATTGCTTTTTTCTTTTGCATCTTTTGTCATGTTGTTCACAGTTATCTTACTCACTTTGCTTTGTTTATGAGAGCAAGGAATTTAAGTTTGCTCTACTTCAGTTTGATTTCTTGAGGGGTGTTTGTTTTTTGTCATTTCTTTGTTTTCAAGAAGGTATCTTCAGTGCCTAATTTCACCCTACTCCATCTGTTTGCTGTTCTTTTCCCATATCCACAGGGAATGACCATATTTGCTTTCAATAATGAGCTATTCAACTCTAAAACACTGAGGGAAGTTTTGAGTCTTGGACCTACGTATGTTGTGATGAAGTTTATTGAGAGTATGTTTCTCTGGCTTCTCTTTTCTCCAAAGGCGCTCCTTATTTATCAGGATTTTCTCTTTAACTGTAGCTAAATCATTTACCTACTGTAGGTGTTCTGGACGTTATTATGATGTATGGTGCATATTCTACATCAAGACGTGTAGCTGTCAGTCGGATTTTCCTTCGTTTTGTTTGGTTCAGCATAGCGTCTGTGTTCATATGCTTCCTTTACGTGTATGTAGCTTCTTTTTCTTTATGGGCTTCACAAATTTTCTTACTTTCATTTTTCCTTCTCCTTTTTCGTTCTTTTCTTCTTTTTGTGGCAACCCACCCCTTTTGTATTGCGGAATAACATTTAGTCACGTTTTCTGTGACAGGAAGGCGCTTGAAGACAATAGCAATCAAAATTCCAACTCTACTGTCTTCAGACTTTATGTTGTTGTTCTTGCAATCTATGCTGGAGTTCAGTTTTTCGTCAGCTTTCTGCTGCGGATTCCAGCTTGTCATAGTTTGACAAATCGATGTGACAAATGGTCTGTTGTCCGTTTCATCAAGTGGATGCACCAGGTCTCACATTTCTTGTCAGATTTTCGAAGGATGATCACTTTTTTGTGCCCTTGGTTTGAGATGTTCTATTAATAATTTTCTATCCTTTTCTTGTCTGAAGGAACACTTTTACGTTGGTCGGGGCATGTATGAAAGAACTACTGACTTCATCAAGTAATCCTTTTATCTTGCTGCCTTCTGTATAAATCTCCAGTTGTGTTATGTACTTTTTAATGATGTAAGGTTTTCGATTTCCACAGCAACAAATCTTAAGAGAAGAGAGAAATGAAGTTCCTGGGATCTCTATCATTTGTTACTTTTTTTTTTTTTTAAATTCTTTACCTTAAGCAAGAAAAACTTAATGTTTCTGAATCAGGGATCTCATCTTTTTTGTCTTGCCTCAAGGCGGTGGGTAGGGATGTTGGAGGAGCTGGTGGGAGGCGGGAGAGCGGTTGATGGTGAATTAGTTGTTGATGAATTGTAAAATCGTTAGTTGGAATTGTGAGGGGGATGAATGATCAAAATATAATGGCCATCCTCAATGTAGGGTTAGGAAATCAAGGGCTGATGTGACATGTATCCCAGAAACAAAAATGAAAATTCTGTTAGAAAGCATTAGTAGAAGTGTGTGGGGAGGAAGGTGGGTGAAGTATGATCATATTTCAGCTCAGGGAAATGTGGGAGTAATTCTCATTCTTTGGGATGACAGAAAATTAGTATGTGGAGGTCACACAATGGGAGCATATGTTAGGGTGCAGTTTAGAAACATTGGCAATGGCATGTAGTAGGGTTTCAGTGCATCTATGGACCTGTGGGGGAGGGGTGTAAGGAGGCTTTTTGGGAGGAATTAGGAGCTGGGATATACCATGGGTGCTAGGGGGATTTTAGTACCATAAGATTTCTGGAGGTGAGGGTTTGGGGTAGGGTGGTGTCTAGGGCCATGGAGGAGTTATCAGAGTTCATTGATAATTTTTTTCTTAATGATTTGCCTTCATTAGGTGGCTTTTTCACTTGGTCCATGGCAGAGGATTCTTATTCTAGATTAAGACTAGACAGATTTCTGGTGTCTATATCTTGGGAAGAGTTAACTCTCAATGTGATTCAGTTCTCTCCCAAGACTGTTATCGGACCATTCAACTATCATGTTGGATCGAAGTAGAGGAAGACATACAAGATCTTCTTTCAGATTTGAGAGTATGTGGCTAATTGTGTTTCATTTGAGAATAGGAGACTCGAATACTAAATTTTTTCATAGGGTAGTAGTCTCAAATAGGAGAAGGAACTTCATAGAGTTGGTGGCAGAAAATAGGAGAAGGAACTTCATAGAAGGAATTTCTATTTGCGGATGACATAGTACTGATTGATGAGACTCGGGATAAAGTTAATGATAGATTGGAGGTTTGGAGACATACTTTGGAATTCAAAGGGTTCAAATTGAGCAGGACTAAAGTAAAATACTTGGAGTGCAAATTCAGTATTGTAAGGGATGAAGCAAATATTGAAGTGAGGCTTGCCACTCAATCTATTCCTAAGAGAGATAACTTTAAATATCTTGGGTTCATCATCCAGAGTTGTGGTGAAATCAATGATGATGTCACATATTGTCACGACCCAATTTAGGATCATGACCGGCGCTAAGGGGAGAATCCCAAAGCAAGCCTTCCTAGAATTTTACAGAA
>JBCEWC010021076.1:0-10628 GCA_038996855.1 Solanum aculeatissimum | reverse complement strand
TAATACTAATTTTACCACCTAACCTATTGTAGATAACTATTTTGGAGAAAATAAAGTTACTTCGAGGTAATATCAAGGTGGTACAGCGAGGTATGTAAGGCTACTCGATTTTCTATTACTTGGCAATAAATCTAGATTCTTCTGTGGATCATAAAGTCACTTACCAATTGCAACATGGTTAATAACCTTGTCGCTATTCTTTAACATGTCGATATGGTAAAATGTATAGTCATTGTCAATCTTCATACATTCTTTGGATACGCAGATACATGAGTTATCCTTTTAGCCAAATAAAGTCCATGTGTTATTTCATCTCCTATGTGTTTCATTAGTTGTGTAACCTACTCTTTTCATTGTGTATTATCTTATCTGATTGTATATCTATAGTCTTACAACTCAAAATATTATGACTACCAAAAGGATCATCTCAAAAGTAAATAAAAGATAATGTAAAGTTACTTCAAATGAGTGGTAGTCCAAGGGGTGGAAGAATCACCAAGCCAGGGTCGATCCTATCACAGGGGGTAGCCCAAGGGGAAAGAACACCCTAGCCAGGGTCGATTCTGATATAGAGTTACCACTAATCAGCTAATCATTTATATTATATGCTATGCACAAATTATACAGTAAATAAAGATAAAGAAACATAAAGGACATCAAGTACAAGCTTCCACAATATAACTAAAGGTGGTCTCTCATCCTTGCACCAGTTTATGGTTTCATTTTAGTTCTTGTTTCACTTATAGTACTTTTCTCCTTACATATTCAGTACATTATTTCGTACTGACGTCCCTCACAAGGGACCTGCATTTTATGTTGAAGGTACAAGAGCTAGTAGATCTCCACAGTAGGAGTATAGGATATCCAGTTGATGTTATTGGGCTCTAAGTTGCTTTAGAGCTTGGATGTATAGAGCTTATATTTTGTATTGTGTAGTAGTTAGTACTGAGGCAGGGCCTGTCCCAACCCTTATCAGATAGTATTCCTTATCCAGAGGCTTTGTATACTATGTAAAGTAAATTGTGGCATGTCTTGTATTTTAGGCATCGTGGCTCCAATGGCCTAGTTATATGCATTTCCTTTTGGATCATTATTATTGTCTACTTTCCTAAAGGCATGTTTAGTATGGAAATCACTTACAATGTTCATATATAGTGCAGGCTTCTACGTTAGTCCTCTCAAGCCTTGCCGGCAAGGGTGCAAGTACGCCTTAATGGGATTTTAGGCATGACAAAATGTGATATTAGTACGGGTCATCCTAGGAGGTCTAGAAAGTTATGTCTGTAGATTCTTGCTTATGGATCTATTGTGCACCACATTAATAAGTACGAGGCTAGGGGCATTTAGGAGTGTTCACTTTTTTTCATTCTTTAGATTGTGCCATAGAGCCAAATATTATAGGTGGATTGTGTCTAACCTCTAAATTGTTTTGTACAACAAGTATGCCAGAAACAAGGAAAAGCAAAGGCAAATGAAAGGAAGTGGAAGTGGTAGTTGGTGTACCAAGTCGGGTGAGACAACGAAGTGAGGCTCAAGATGAGCCTCTATCACAGGCATCTCCAACTCCTCCATCTCCTGATGAACCAAAAGGTAGTGACAATCCCCTAGAACCACCAACTGATTCTACCATGCAAGATCTAAGAAATGCAGTCCAATTGTTGACTCATATAGTTGTTGGCCAAGGTCAAAGACAAAAATACCAAGTTATAGGCGCAGATGGTGCAGGTAAGGTAGCCACCACGAGGATACATGATTTTTTTTAATTTAGGCCATCTATCATTCATCGGGTCAGATCCCAATGAAGATCTACAAGACTTCATCGATCAGATCCAACACACTTTGGATATTATGCACGTAAGTGGTACAGTAGTTGTTGAGCTGGCAACATATAGATTGAAGGGTATGGATACATTATGGTATGAAGCTTGGAAGCAATCTAAGGGTATAGATGCACCTCCAACTACTTCGAAGGAGTTCAAAGAGGAATTTATTGACCATTACCTGCCATTAATGATTTGAGAGGCCCGTGCAGATCAGTTCCTGAATCTCCACCAAGGGAATATGAGCGTGAAGGAGTATAGTCTTCAATTTAATTCCCTGGCCAGGCATGCTCCTAATGTAGTTGCTACTATAGCAGATAGAGTTCATTGGTATGTTGATAGGTTGGATTTGTATCTTTTTAGAGATTCCGCCATTACTTTCTTGAATAAAGACATGGATATAGTGAGGATGCAAGCTTTTACACAAAGACTAGAGGATCAAAGGCAAAGAATGAGGGCACAAGACCTAGAAAGGGGGTAGTCCAAGAGTGCCAGATCTACAGGTTAGTTTACACCATCCCAAGGTGATTTTAGGCCTAGATTTTATAATAGGCCACTTAGGTCATCATTCTCCCACTCGACAGCTAGTG
Source organism: Solanum aculeatissimum (assembly GCA_038996855.1). NCBI lineage: Eukaryota > Viridiplantae > Streptophyta > Magnoliopsida > Solanales > Solanaceae > Solanum > Solanum aculeatissimum. The sequence goes on along the minus strand of JBCEWC010021076.1, from coordinate 8,218 downwards.
CTCCACCATAACCTCAAGAGCCTAGAAGGAATCAGTTTGGGAAAAGAAGTGAAGACCAAGGTGCACGGACAATTGGGTATTAAACAAGCCAACAAATGTCTCCTAATCGGCCTTTCAAACAATATGGGAAGAGCCATTTAGGTACACGTCACATGGAGACAAATGCTTGCTATTTGTGGGCTAGGGCATATGATAAGAGATTTCCCAAGAAGAAGCATGGGTGACATAGCACAACCTATTGGATCAGTAGTTGCATCATCATCATCAGCGCCTCCATTAGGTAGAGTTCAAGAAGTTCCTATAAGTCATGGTAGGGGTGTTAGAGGGGCAACTAGCTCTAGCGGAATCCGAAATCGCACCTACGCTCTAGGGAGTCCGCAGAACTTGGAAGCTTCACTCGATGTGGTTATAGGTACATTGTCTATCTTTTCACATAATGTATATACATTGATTGACCCTAGTTCTACACTATCATATGTCACTCTACTAGTAATGACACCCAATTTTGACCTTCCACGACAAGAATTAACTATCAAGCTTCTTCAAATTTTTAAAATAAAATAAATTTCAAAAGTTCTTTAGATTTTAAACATTACATTAAGTATTTATTTTACAAATTATTTTTCAAGGTAAATTTATTTGATATTTAATTTAGTTATTTTTATTTCGTTGATTTCAAGAAGCTCTTTAATTAATTTTTATTGATTTCGTCTCGTGGTCAATTTAATCAATTTCTCCAAAATTGACCACATTTTCAAATGGATACATTTACAATTTAAGTGGCTATTTTTCTAATTTAAATTCCCTAACCCAATTCAATCTCCCTCAATTTGGCCCACTCTTCCTCTAATTACAACCCAATCCCTCAGCCCACATCTGAAATGCCCACCCCCCCATTCGGCCCAAAATTCCTCCAATTCAGCCCACATCCCAAACCCCCTTCAGCCCCAAACATATACACAAATACCCACATTCGCACACAGATACATATTTCTTTTCTCCCTCACGCGCCCCTCTCCTTTCCTCTTCTCCTCTCTTCACTCGCACACACACAAACATCATCTCCCTCTTTTTCCTCTCCATATCTCTCGCTCACGCTCCCCTTTCCGCTCCTCAACGTCTCCCTCAACGTTCCTTTTTCCTCTCCCCCACACCCGACAGCCACCAACGACCCTTTTCCAACAACTCTATTTTGATTTCAAATTAAAATTTTGTATTCAAATCCCGTTTGCTCTCTGTTTCTCCCCCCTAAAATTCCTCTATAACTCCCCATTGTTGCTCACTGTAAAAAGAGGAAGATTTTCGGTTCAGGAGGAGGAGTTCGGTTTTGGGGAGCCGTTCTTGAACAACCAATTTCACTCCAAAAAATATTCGTATTCAGTCAATTTTCACCCCAAAACAGTCGGATTTTTAGCCGTTCTTGAACTGGAACCCGAGGCTTCGGGTCCGGGGTCGAAATGCTCACGAATATTTTCGTCTAAAGTGGTGAAGGAATTTCGCAGAGCTCATCATCGTCTCAGTTCGCTGCTCTCCGAAAGGTAACCATCTTCACCTCATTCCTCTTCTTCTCGTTCGAATGCATGCGGGGATCTCTGTCTGGACTAGCTGTGTTAGGATTGTTTGATATCGTATTGTGTTCGTGTGATTCGAATGTGAAGTTGATTTACTACTTTGTTTTCGTTATTGTCTACTGGTAAAATATTTTCAAGAACCATTCGTTAAGCAGTAAAGGACTTGTTTATAGATTTTGTTTGATCTTTTGTCGTTGTCTCAGCCGTCTTCAAAGTTCTCTCCCTTTTCAGTTAGCAAGGTTTTAAACTGAGTCATTTCTACCATCTTAACGCTTCAAAAGTTGAATTTTGATGTGAATTCCAATTATTTTCTGACGAAACAGTCCCAAAGCCGGAGTATCTGCTGTAAAACCCCTCCCTTTCTCTGTTTCTTGTCCCAGCTTGATGATGTTTGATCTTTGGTTTCACGTCTTGACTTTAAATTCTTAAATACATGGTTGTTCTAGGCTTCGTGACTGTAAATATCAAGTCTTCAAGGTCCTCTCATGATCATTAGTTCAAATGTATAAAACTGAGCTTTCTACCGATTAATGCAAACATATATTCTGCTCATCTAGTCTCACAAATTGATATGTTTGTTCTCATATTGTCGTGTTGATTAGATACTAGACTGTTTCATCCATTTTTTTTTCAATTTACTGTTTGTTTGTTGGTCATTGTTCGAAATGAGACCTTAAAAGTTTTTTTAAGGAATCTGTCGTTGGCTCCTTTTTGTTAATACTTTTAATTCTTTTTCATGGTTCATCTCCTCTTCTCGCGTCTCTAGTTTTAACAAATCAAATGGGTCTTTTACAGTCGGTGACTTTCTCATGTTCTACGCCAATATAGCATACTTTGGTTGTTGTTTCTGACTCCTGTTGCTGTGCCATAGAGTAGAGGGTCTAGATCAATCTGTTACACATATGTACCTGTGGTCCGTGCAGTTTCTTCTCGCGTTAAAATTTTCTTTGACTACTTGCTGAGTTTTTAGCAATTTTTGTGCTTAATATGCCTAGTACATGAATGCGTAAAGCTTGTTTCCATCCCCATTTCAAGTCTATAGCTATTATATGCATTCTCGATGTTTCTTGTTTTCTAAAGATGCTTATGACCCCTTCTTCATGACCAAAAATTGTTTTGATTAAATCAGGAAGGTGTTAAAATGTATCTTTGAAATTTGGCCTCCCTAGTGTCTTAGAAGAGTTTTACTTTAAGATTTTTGCATATCTTTAGGCCTAGCTCTCCTCACTGGTAGCATGTTGCGTGGTTGTCACCTTGAAACCCTTCCTAGATGCTATAAGTTGGTGGCTATGCTTCGGTGAATCAATATGTTTATTTTATTGAAGGAAATTTCTATCATTCGTATTTTTGTTGAACTTCTTAACGCTACATGTATTCATTTGAATATAGATGCCGCATAAAAGTTTTGTTGTTATAAGAGTTCAAGAGATTTATGACCTCAGTCTAAAATGATAATACCTATAGGTAGTCTAAGTAGATATGAGCATTATATAATTTAAAACGTTTTCTTTAGCACTTACATTCAATACATGTAACCAGGCCTTTAAAGAAAGACTTTAGGCTCTGGTTGTGATCCTACTCTTTTGTCCCGCATTTATTTTATCTTATTTTAATTTGTAAACCTATAGCTGCTTAATGCTTCAATATTTATTCTAATTCCTTCTTTTTCTTTCTTCTTATGCATGAAACCCCTGTCGGGTTCAGTCCACTGGACTCCATGTTACTTCATTTGTATCTCGCGGTGAGGCAAAAACCAAATTGGCACCTTCGAGTTAGCTTAACATTGTCCATTACAAGAATGATGAAGTATAGGCTTCGGGACGTTATGATATGCATTGGAAAAATGGGCTAAAAACCCAACTTTCGCAGCAAAAGGGGCAAATGGGCCAAAGCCCAAATTTTTGAACTCTCTTTTATTATTTATCTATCTCTTTGTATTTTATTTGGATGCTAACATTTATTTATTTTTCTAATTTTATTAAATCCCCAGAATGAGAAACCATTTATGTTAATTTTAAAATTGTTTATCTAATTTACTTGTCTTATTTTTGAGAATTACTTTTTATTTCAAACTAGTAACTTTTCTTAAAAAATAATCAAGTTTAGAAATCTCAAATCTTTTAAAACTTTAACGTTTTTTTAGTATTTTCAATATTTCGATCACTTGTTACTTCTCCTTTTTTCCTTAAAATCATTATAATAAATAAATAAAAATGAAATGATCCTTCTACTTAATTATTTTGGTACAAAATATTTTTTTAACTTTCTTTCAAATGACTTAGATTTTAAAAGCTCGTATTACTATTATTTTAAATTATTTGTTACATTAGATCATCATTTATACTCCTTATAAATTAGTTGAATTTTTTTAAACGAATTTTCATTTGATTAAGTTTTAAATATTGTAAATTATCTTCAAAAGTTAGTCAAATAATTTTCTAATCATCGGATAACCGCACGTTAGCGGCCGTTTCAAGTGCGTAAAACCTTCTTGAAATGGAAATTTGAACCCGAACTCATTTCTTTGGGATTTTCAAAAGATTTTTCTGTTTAAATCTTTTTAAAATCATTTGAACGATTTTTCTTGATTTTTCCTTAAAAATTAAGTGGCGACTCTTTTAATTTTCTTAAAATTGATTTTTCTAAAGTTTTAAGTCAATTTTTTGAAAATTGGTGATTTTGCCATAAAACAGAAATGGCGACTCTGCTGGGGATTTAATTAGGTTCTAACCCATAGATTAGGTTGTCTGACTAACTTTTCGGTTTATAATAATTAGTAATTTTAATTTCCATTATTTGTCTATTTGCGTCTTTATTTGTTTAATTTTTGAAATATTAAACTGTCATTTGCATTCATGACATTTCCTATATATCTGTTCGTATTTGAAAAGATGATTTTGCGAACCCGCAGCCAAATTTTCAAATATTTGACCCTTTTTCAGAAAAAGTGACGATTTATTGGTTCGTAACGCGTCCAATGGTTGTCACGATTTCCAACTCAGGTTGTCCGCATAGGTCCCCGGTCATTTTAAAAGCCCACTCTTAGTCAACCTAGGATAGAGCAGAACCAAATCCTCGTTTCTAAGCATTTTCCTAGGCCGACCCAGTACCCAAGGGGTATTGGCCCATTAGAAAGACCACCTTGAGTCCAAAATGGCCTCCGGAATAAATGGACGATCATGTTTATGTGTTTATATTTGAAGGATGGAACATTTCAAATTACATAATTCATCCTCCAAATCGTTAGGCCTACCCTTGGCACAAAAGGGTCACATATTTGTTTAGGACGTGTAATAACTGTTTGCGTGCTACTTTATAACTGTTTATATGTGAATGTTGGTTTATTTGAAAATGTGTTAGTTCATTCATTTCCAAAATTTAGAACCCCTTTGACATAAAATTAAGTCACTATCAAAAGTTCGTCCAAACATTCTTCGAGTCTTGAGTTTCTCAATAAAATTTGAAATCCACTCTCAAGTTTCTAAATCTTACTCTCTAAGCTGATAAGAGATGGATTTTTTATTTCAAAAGATCGAACTTGGTCGAACTACGCAGGACCTAATTTCTCTTTTCGAGATACGTAGGCGGCGCCCTCTATGGCTCGATCCTTCATTTCTAAAAATTCCCCTTTCATCCTTATAAGAGAATCATCAGTTTCACTCGAGCAATAAAAATGATGGAGTGATGCATTCTCGATTCACAAAGCTCAAATAAAAATAGCCAATATTTTGCCTATTTAATCACTTTATCCGTGGGCTAGTATATCTTCGAACAAAACAACTATTATGTGTTTATCTTTCTGTGTGATATTTTGCATTATTTAATATGAACAAGGACTGACACAATTACCTTTTGAGTTATTTTTCTGTAACAGGTAATTAGAACTGATTTGTGTTGAGAAATCTGACAAAACATTCACACTTCACGAGGTCTGAAGTCCACAAAGAGTCCTCTTTCGACTAAAGTTATTGTTGGACCTACGTTTGACCTGATTTCTGCCTCAACGGGATACGTAGGCGCCACAACGGCTTGGCCATATTCCCCATTAGATTTTCTTTCCTCTTTATAATGAAAACTAGGGATGAAATTTTGAGAGGATCTCAAAAATTCACTAGAAAGACGTATTTCGCCAACAAGATCAGGGACCCCAATATGTGACTGGGACAGAAGTTTTGAGAGGGATTCAAAAATTCTTTCAAAGATGTTTCCCTAAAGAATCAAGTTTGGAATTTTTTAAGAAAGTTTCAAAAAATTCCACAAAGATGTCATTTTCTACATTCAAGTAAACTGGGGCAGAATTTTTGAGGAAGATCCTCAAAAATTCCATGAAGAATGCATCTCAAAGAGCGGACGAGTATGCAAGTAAATCACGTGAAGGAGCAAGAGGACAAGACCAACACAAATCCGTTTCTCAAACTAAATTTTTTTCTTTGGATGCAGGAATAATGAAATCACAAAGATGAGAATGTCGAAATCTTCAAGCATAAGGCGCCACTTACACATACCGTGGCCTCATCATAATCGATAAAAATAATTTCTCATCTCATCTTATCATCAATTTATTATATTACGGCGAAATGATTTCTAATTACTTTCACTATGTATTTGCAGTAATTAGACACAAGCTCGACAAATCCTCTCAAAGTTCAAACTACTCAAGTCAGTATTGCCTGATACAGAGCACGTATGAAGACTACAAGATTGCAAAAGAGCAAATATGGCTATGTTAGTTAGAATCATCCCTGAAATCAACATCAAATTTGAAGATATTGCTATGCTGAAGACCACGTCTCCTCACGACAGTCGAAGTTTTTGAGTTTAATTCAAATCTCTGAAGACGATTGAAGATATCACGCGATAACTTTAAAATCTATTGAGTTTGTCAGATTAACATGGGAAATGCTCTAATCTTCGTATAAAAAGATATAGCCCTTTCACCTCGGTCTATTGTCTCTTAAAAGAGACTTAGATAGACTCGTGACCCTGACAAGCGTATTGTCGATATGGTTTCTTTTTATATTAGCTTGATCATGACGTATCTATATAAGCGTACGTGTTTGTTGACCATGTGAGGGTTAACATTTTAAAATTTCTGGGTCACCCACCCTATAAGTGGTTTATGCATTTTATTTGGCTACTCGAAAGCATCGACGTATAGTTTGTTGGGTCACCTACCCCATAAGTGGTTTATGCATTTTATTTGGCTACTCGAAAGCCTCGACGTATAGTTTGTTGGGTCACCCACCCCATAAGTGGTTTATGCATTTTATTCGGCTACTCGAAAGCCTCGACGTATAGTTTTGTTGGGTCTACCACCCCATAAGTGGTTTGCATAGTTTGTTTGCCTGTTTCAGGGCCTTTTATTTTAAACTAAGTTGATATTTATCGAGCCATCCACCTTGTTACAGTGGGATATTTTATCGAGTCATCCACCTCGTTATAGTTGGATATTTGTTTTCGAGCCATCCACCTCGTTACAGTTGGATATTTATCGAGCCGTCCACCTCGTTACAGTCGGACTATTATTTTATTTTATGCTGCCTCTAGAAGGTCATTTATTTTATGCTGCCTCCAGAAGGCCATTTATATTATGCTGCCTCCAGAAGGCCATTTCATTTTATGCAGCCTCCAGAAGGCCATTTATTTTATGTTGCCTCCAGAAGGCCATTTTATTTTTATGCCTCCAGAAGGCCATTTTATTTTATGCTGCCTCCAGAAAGACATTTTATTTTATGCTGCCTCCAGAAGGCCATTTTATTTTTATGCCTCAAGAAAGACATTTTATTTTATGCTGCCTCCAGAAGGCCATTTTCTTTATGCCTCCAGAAGGCCATTTTATTTTATGCTGCCTCCAGAAGGCCATTTAATTTTATGCTGCCTCTAGAAGGTCATTTTATTTTTATGCCTCCAGAAGGTCATTTTATTTTATGCTGCCTCCGGAAGTCCATTTTATTTTTATGCCTCCAGAAGGCTATTTTATTTCTTATATAATATCAATTTATCACTAATGACGTCAAAACTGGAGGAAGCTGACGTCAAATGCTCAAAGGGATAACTACGTGTCAACGAGGTAAGAATCACTATCTCCCACCTTGAATTCTGTTTTACACTAACAAGTTTTGTCTTAATCTTTGTTGAGAGCATCCAAGAGGATGAATTCTCAAACTATACCACAGGTTTGGACGTCATCAAATAGGATGCAGCACAACATGAAACTTTTTCTTAAGAGCGAACTGGGACATAGTCTGAAGAGGGACGTCAAACTCTTCGGACGCGAGCTGAGAAGCGACTCACACCACTATCAAACCACACCCTTTTCTGAAGGCATGTGGGCTATTTTCTGGGTTCATTAAGTTTTCAGTTTCGCATCCGGGTGATTTCAACCCTCACTGGAAGCAACCTCTCCAACCTGAGTGACAACGTACCGAGAACTTTGGGAATCATGTGTGGGTAAGTTCTTGATTATGGGTGTGAAGTACACCACATTTATGGTTAAGATTTTGCAAGCCTCTTTTTCATAATTCGACTTATTTGTCACTCCTCCCGAACCAAAGGTTATTCTCAAAATATGAGATTTCCTTTTCAACCGATGGAGTCGAACTACAAACAACCTGATTCCTAAGTTCAAGGATATGTAGGCGGGCTCA
>JBCEWC010021075.1:0-10628 GCA_038996855.1 Solanum aculeatissimum | reverse complement strand
AAATGATACCGTTGTCTCAACTTTGTTGAATAACCTTTCCCTCATCATACACGTATGTGTATCATTAAAGTATCTTATTTTGAAATTTTCAGTATTTTTCCAGCATGATGACTTCATACTCAAAGCACAATCATTAGGAAAATATTTTTATACATAATTGTAACATGTATAAAAAAAACAAAAGGAAAAAAAATATTATACAATTTTGACATCGATCTAAATACTAAAATTCGTCGAGTAATTGTTATTGATATATCAATAATTTCATAATTTATAATTTCCATGTATCCAAACAAAGAATCAAAAAGAACATACATATAAGTATTTACCTTTTGTTGCACTTTACAATTAAAACCATTCTTGATCTTATATTTTCCTATTACATCAACTAAAGTTGTTTTACCCTTGTACAATTGTTTAACTTTCATATCAACATTTCCCGAATCTCTTATCACATTTGATACGTCCATTTTAGGTATATAAGAATATATACCATTTTTTGAGTCAATCAGACCAACATTTGCATCAAACAAATAGATCTTACCCACCTCTAAATCATTTGTATCTACGCATAATGGATAAATTTTGAAATCAAACTCCTTTTTTTTATTAATTTCAACATATAACCTTACATCCATGTCATTGCAAATTGTAATTGAAGACGAATTGCCTTCCACGACGTATCGAAAGATACGTTTTCTCCAACGACTATTTCATCACTTTTGTATCTCTCATATTGCATCTCAGATTTTCAAATTCCAGAATGACAAACAAGATTGATATGTTCATATTCTAATTATTATGTTATTTTATATTTTTTTACCAAATAGATATGCACCCAATTATACAGAAAATTTCATAATTTTTCAAAATTTTGAAATTGTCAATTTGTTACACAATTTTAGGGAGTCATTATACCTTCCAGAAGGTTATGACAAAAATTATGGGATTAAAATAAGACAATTAGTTATTTTTTCTTTTTTACCGTAACAACATTAATTATCCAGTACACATTATCTAAGTATCAAGTGATAATTTTATGTATCACGATTGCTTAAAAAAGGGGATTTAGTGTAATTTTGAAAATAGTCGGGATAGATTGCAATTATCTATTACAAGTATGTGATTTATATAATTTATACTCTTTTTTTATATATAAATAAAAAGTGGGTTATATATTATGTAAACAAACTTTTTTATTCTATATATATGAAATTGTGGAATTTTCATAAACAACCACTTAATGAAACATAATAGGTAAAAATAGCTACATTTTATAACTTTGGTCATATAATTTTTTTGTATAAAATGTGTAATTATAAGGACATTATACAATAAAAGTTTTGAGATGTTAATTTTTGATTGCTACAATTATGTTGATTATTATGAAAATGGTTGCTTAATTAATTGAAGGTGAATCTAATCAGACTTACTTGTCTAATATAACTTTTTCTACCAAAAAAACTCCATAGTTATCTTGTGTTCTGAAAAAATGAAAAGCAAATCACAACATTTTCTGCATCATTGTGCGAAATCAGGTGAGAAGATTATGATTAGGTTGTGAAATAATTTTTCGTTCTGCCATGAATATTACACAAATGATTAATTTTTTTCTAATTTGTAGCTTTACTGTATTGATGTAGCAAAATATTTTGTAGTTCTAATGTTAGCTTTTATTTATAGCATGAAATTCATGTTTTTCTTTATAATTAACTGTGAGATATCTACGTTATACAAGATGGGGATGACATTCTCAATTATACTTATATAATTCTTATGTTACTTTTTTTTTGGTGATCGATCTGAAGTTCAATGACGTGAAAATAGGTTTAAGAGTGTTGCACGTTTGTATAAATTTTTATTTTGTTTGTTGTTTGTGTATGTAATAATAAAAAGTTTATATACAGTTATGGCGAGATGAAAATAAAATATTTTTCGTGGTTTTATACGTGTGTCTTTGTATTGACAGTAATGACTTATGAAATTATTCATTTAAATTGTTGCCTGATTAATTTATTTATTAACTTATATATAAGTATAATAATTGATGATTGAAATTATAAGCGTGAATGTATAATTTTCGTATTTGTATTTATATAAATGAAAATTTTTTATGATCGTTCTTATATACATTTTTGTTATGTATCTTGATTGTGTCATGTGTAATATTATTTTGTATAAAATAGCTCTAAATATACTTGTAGTGTGTATTGTGTAACTGAAAGTGTAATGTATGTATTGTGTTGTTTTTATATTGATATGTATATTATTAAAATTATACAATATGTTTTATATAGCTATGTCTTCGTTGGCGGTTATGGTGATGCATTCTGGACGGTGGGATGATGAAAATAGTTACGTTGACTATATTTTGGAAGGTGTACACATTGATTGTGAATCAACTAGGAGTTGATCTTGCTAAAAAAAATTAGAATGGAGTATAGAGTTGAACAAAGTAATATGACAACGGTGATTCATAATGATATGGATGTGAGAGTTTACGTAATGTTAAAGAAGGCTACTAATGATTTTAATATATATCCAATTTGTGCAAGTATTTTTGAGAAAGATATGGAGGATATTGGTGTTGATGATAGTTCAACTGAGCGATCAGTTGCAATACTTGGGACAGACCCCATGGTTGAAATGGATGATTTTGAGACACGTGAGCTTACAATCGATGAGTTGGTAGATCCTCAGCGTGATGTAGGTTCTGGAGACTGGACTAGAGTAATATCTGATATGTCGCATAAGTTTGTAGAAGTAGACCAGGTATATAGAGACAAGGTTACCTTAAAGGTTGTTATGGCTCAATATGTAATTGTGCAAAGATTCTAATTCAAGTGTAGGAGATCGAATGCAATAAGGTATAATCCACTTATACAAAAAATTATTTTGATGGTAATTTTTTTTAGGTGTAATTTTTTTTATATATAAACAAATCAGTATCAACCGTCACTGAGAAAATATACATTGTTGTTGTGTATAAAACAGTTTAATTATTACATGTTGTGTGTATGGTTGTAGTTACACTATTGTGTGCAAATTAGATGAATGTGAATGGTTAATGAAAGCTTCCGCAATTAATAAATCTGATATGTTTCGGATCAGAACGTTCAACATGGATCATACATATCCATTAAAGGATAGAGTTTACTCACAAAGACAAGCAATCAGTAATCTGGTTGGTGGGCTTGTGAAGTCGAGATTGGAGAATCACAAACGAAAGTACACACCTTTGGATATAAAGAATGATATCAAAATGGATCTCGAAGTCGATGTTACATACATGTTAGTGCGGAGGGCAAAGGAGAAGACTTTGAATTCTTTACGGGGGACACCATCTGGATCGTATAATAAATTATCAGCTTATTTATACATGGTCGATAATACATACCGAGGCTCGCATATACGGCTGAAGAAAATAGATGAAGAAGAATTCCTTTACGTATTTGTTGCTTTACACGCTTTCATTATGGGTCTTGGCCACTGTAGACCTGTGATTGTTGTTGATGGAAGTCACCTTAGAGGCCCGTATGATAGGTAGTTTGTTTCTGTAAGTACTATGGATAGAGCAAGTATGACGATTATGAATTTAAATATAAAGCTTCATCATAGTAAAACTGTGTTATGTGTTTTTTATATCTATATGTTTTTGTGTATATTTACAGGATACATATTTCCGCTAGCATATGAAGTTGTAGATTCAGAAAATGATACGTCTTGGACTTAATTTTTCTAACAGTTTAAGGAAGTGTATGGTGCAAGCCATGGGATGTATATAGTGTCTGATAGAAATGAGAGCATAATAAAGGTTGTTATAAGAGTATATGATGGTGTTCCATATTACGCTTGTATATGGCATCTCTGGAATAATGTTTAGACAAGGTATCGAAAATCACATGCAAAGTTGAATGGGATATTTTATACAATGACAAAAGCGTATATACAGATCGAATTTGATAAGCTAATGGAAACAGTGAGAAAAGTTGATGTAAGGGTTAAAGAGTTGGATATGATAATTGGGCAAGGATTTATGCTCCAGTTCATTGTGGGTGGTGTATGACTTCAAACATTGCAGAAAATATAAATCCAGTTTTGATGTCTGCACGTGAATTGCTGATTTTTTACTTTCTTGAAGAAGTGTGCTTGATGTTTGGCAGATGAAACTGCGATAATCAGAAAGAAGCAACATATACATTTACCCCGATGATGAGTAAATTCCAGGAGATCTTGGTCAAAAATGAAGTCAAGAGTACAAAGATGTCGTATATCTCAAACTTAAGTAAATACAATATATCATATTTGTTTTTAATTTTTTTATTATAAAGTTTTACTTTATGATTCAATAGGTTGTATCATCAACTATCCACATGCACAATATCATTGATGAAGGGAGAAAATTTATAGTTTGTCTAGAAAAGAAGACTTGTAGTTACAATCGCTTTCAGGTTGATGAAATACCATGTGCACATGGATTGTGTTGAAGTTGAAACATCTAGAACCAGATGAATATTTCTCTGATCTTTACAAATAAAAAATAGTGTTGAAAACTTACGAGTTGTCAATATATTTGTTGCCAGATAGGAGGAATTGGATTGTACCGGATCACGTGTTGGCTGATGTTGTTCTACCGCCTGTATTCAAGAGACCTACAGGAAAGCCAAAGAAGAAAAGTAGAGACAAATCATTCTCGGAGTTGTTGTTGTCCACGGATAAAAATGCATGTAATACGTATGGAATTGCAGGTCACAACAGACGTTCTTGTAGGAATAAGGCGAAAAATGCTTAGATCAAACTTAAGGATGTAATTTGTTTGTTTCATGTTTTCTTATTCTGGCACCTTGAATAATTGATATTTGAGTTCACATTTTCAGTTCAATCGAATAAATATGCTTATATATTAAAAAGTTTTTAACATTAATAAAATGGAGTTATTTTTTTTGACATTCTATGGTTGTACATTTTTATGTATAATGTCTTTATGTACATATTGTCTCAGGTGTTTCATGTATAAGATTGACATTGTATATATGACTTATGAACTGGTCGCTGCCTGTTGACACTGGTGGTATATAAAAAGTTATTTTCATGTGTTAGTTTTGGTAAGTTTAGTATACAATTGTGTGTGTAAATCTTCCTGTGTATCATGTATAAAACATTATGTATAAAATTATAACATTGTAGAAAGTCTAGTAATAATGCATTATGTGTATATAATAATATATACTCATTATTAAAATTGTACTCATAAAATATTTGTATATTATTCATTTGTTATATATCTGTACTTGTGATGTAAGTTATTTTGTATAATTTCTTCTTTACATGGTATAGATTTATTATTTAAAGCATAGTATAAAAATAAAATTCAATATTTATTCTTGTATGTACATATATGTAAAACTATTGGTTTATGGAGCATCTGAAAATGAGATTTGTATATGTGAATCTTATACGTATATATTCACAATGTTCTTATATTGATTTCAATCGTGCGTCTACAATATTTATCCATATAAATTAGCAATCATTATTAATTGTTAGTGTGTGTTTGTTCATCTATACGTATAAAAGATTCAATGTATATATATTAATTTAATACATAAAAATACATATTGGGCACTTGTTTGTATGAAGTTAAACTTTCAAGATAAAAGATTTTTGATTTTATATAAAGTTTAACTGACCAAAATCCGAAATAAAACTAATAAAGTATGGGAGTTCAAAATCACCCGCATGAAATAACAAAAAAACAGATGAAATATTTTGTTTTTCCGATAAAGGTCAGCTAAAACAATTTTGCAGTTCTTCGTTCCAAAAAAAAAGATCCCAAAACAATAGTGTTGGTGTCCTATATTACAATCCTTTCAGCGTCACAGTCAAAAGCCCTCTTGCTTGGTTTCGGGTGCTTCGTTGTCACTGATAGTGTCTTCTTGTATCTTCTGCATCTCGTAGTCCCACAATATTTTTAGAGTCGTGTACTCGTTTATCGGTTGCACATTAGTTCTGAATCGATGAAAGTTTCTGGAATGCCATTTCTATCACTCAAATACTCTATAAATGCAAGCAGGTATACTCCACAGTCCTTGCGATAATAAAAAGGAATCCAAAAAAAACAGACGACCACGTATATAAACATGAAATTTGAAAAAAATAAAAGAGATATTATTCAGTAGGTACTTACAAGTTGTCTTCATTCTGTTGTGGCAGATTGTTAACATGGACAATATCAAATGAATCATTCACCGTGTGCAATTTGAAATTTTGGTGCTCCTCTAATGCAAAGTCCTTGTTTATGTAATAGTCCGACACTGCAAGGTACATCGGTATAAAATGCGCAAACTTTTTTACTTCATTATATACAAATAAATCGTGCACAGTAGATCTGATGAAATCATACACATTTATGATGTGGTCATTGAAGCATACAACTATTAGAACCCAATGAAATTTCTCCTTCACATTCACCGGGAAGATGGTGTCAACTGTATGTCATGGAACTGCAGCTTGCAACCTAAAATCATTTATATATGTCCTTATTGTTTGTTTGGAGCTTGCGTTGCATGCACCTCCATCGAGATCAGAGTATGTTGCCTAAATATCATGTATTAATGCGCCAAAATTGCAGTCGCTCGTGTTGAATTGATATTTGTTGTTATTGTAGTACTTCGCCTTCTTTCTAAGATAATACATGATCATATTTATGTGATGAAAAGAATTTATTTTAAAAAAAACGATTATATATAAAGGTTATACAATTAGAATTTTTGACTCTGTGGGAACTAATATTTATTCGATACATATCGAGTCACCGATCAACTGTCCTTCATTTGCTAATTTGTAGAACCAGTTTCTGTCTGAAATTGTTACGACACCAAGCTCAAGCGGCACAAACATAACAATCTTGTATTTTTTGTATCGGTCCTCATTGTTCTTCCTGACATTTTGGTATTACCAGAAACAACATTAAAAAAAATTATACTTTAAAACATGTATTCAAAGATTTTAGACATGATTTACTTGTGTTGATGTCTGGACAAGAGGCCTTCTGACAATCATTTTCAAAAGTGCATGAAAAGAGAAGTATCATGTGTGCCATCAATGGAATCAAATGGGTGTTTTTGGTGAAAAATTGATGGTTATTTTGAGGAGCTAGCTGTATTAAATAAATTGTTAGTTGTATCAAAAAAAAATTAAGTTTTTTTTTGTGAATAAAAATATGAAACTATATATATGAGTGCAATATTTTTTGTATGTATATTATTGTTCTAGAAATTATAATATCTTAAATGTATATGATGAGCTATTTTAATGAAAACTGACCTATTTCAGATCCAAATGTCAAGCATGGTGACACATTGTACGGCCCTGGACGTCTGGCTCTTGTGGGTTGTAATGGTGTTGCAACAATGGCAAGCAGAGGTGTGTCAATGAATGTCATTGGGTGTACCACAATCCTTCTCTCGGAGTCGATGTTCTTCGAGTTGAGGCTTGGCAGAAGCTCGTCGGGCAATTCAAATTGAGATGGAGTTATTTGTTGATCAGCATTTGATTCATCTTTTGTCGTTCCCTGATTCTCATTCAATTTGACCTCGTCTGCACTAGTGTCTAAATCAATAGTGCGCAGTACTTTCCGAATGAGAGTGGAGAAAGAATCCTATATACCATAATGAAAACTCGATAAAGTAATGTAGATATGTCAATTTTGCATGTGCATTGAAAGATATTTGTGTTTCAAAAAAATAACTATTTGTACACCTCCTGATTGTCAGATTCTAGTGCAGGGTATCTATCTAGGCCGATAGGGTGGAGATTGGCATCCATCACATGTGGGGTTCTTCGACCTTCGCCTCCCAGAATCTACAAATAAGCAGAAATTGTATAAGATAAGATTTTACACACATTAAAATTTTATGTGTATACCTCTGTGTCATTTGTTTCTTAGAAAATGTGCTTTGATTGACCAGATGACTGATCAACAATAAATGCAGACAATTTCTATCGATTTTCAACTTTCTGTTTGTGAAATGTAATAAAAAATTAGATTTGTACATCGATTTATTTATATAATATATCAAAAGTAATGTTTTATGTATTAATAGGATGATACATATACTTCAGTGTTAATTGTTTCTTTATATTCATGTTTCCCTTCTCCGGTTGCCTGATTTTCAATAATTGGAGGAGATTTTGATCGATTTCCATCATCAGGGTCCTGGAGTTTGGATAACATTTAATTTTTATACAAAATTGATAACTCTCTCTTATCGAGATGAATATGCATTAATAGTATCATTTATTACACGTAAAAATACATCTTGCTCAACTAAGTCAACGTAAATGCATTGAGCTTGGGCGCAAGATAAATCGTTGAAAAACATCAGATGAGTTGATTGTCATCCTTCACACTGATCCTTAAAAAAATATTACGTGTAATAAAAATATATACATGGCGCTTATAAGATTAAAAAATAGAAAAATATTATACATTGCACAACTGCTTTTTGTGTGAAAAAATATATATAATCACAAATTAATTGTATAGATCAAAAGTTATATAAATATACATTATATGTAAACTGAATTTTGTATACTCCACAATTAACTTATTTGTATACTTATGGTAACTGTATATAAAAATAATTAAAAGGGGACATAATTATACATGTTGAAATAAGCCCGCAGTTATGTGCAGTTAAAAAGTCACAATTTAAAAAACACATTATATACCACCCATAAATTGTATATGAAAACCACCAAGAATAAAGAAATAATTTTATAAAAGAGAAATAATACACAGATAGAAAAATGTTGTATTTAATCCAAATAGAAAATTGTATGTAATCAGCAATTTAAAAAAGAGAAAAGGAATGTGTATACTGATAAGATGTAAAGTAAAGAGTTGTATATATATATAAAATCATGAACACACATAATATTTGGATGTTCACCACATAATGCACTTATAGTTTAAAAACAAGTTTTTGTGTACATTGTGCTTCTCTATAGTGCAATTAGATGATGTAAATGTGTGAATAAAATGGCAACAAATGAAAATTTATCGTGACAAACTCGCAAATTTACAATATTAAAAAATGCAGAACTAGTGTGTGAGTCTTATTATGTTGAGACTGTTAATAGTACCTCTGGTCTCTTGGGAGTACTTGTTACTCCATGAAGTTCTGCTTCCATATCATGAATTGGAGCGTGTGAGACTGATTTCGTATTATGAAGTGAAACATGTGAGTCTGTTTCAATTCTTATATGTGGTGAGTTGGTTTCAACCTCGTGTGTATCATCCTGCTAATGTATTTTGTCATATTATGTGTAAGATTAAAAGATATTTTATGTATTAAAATTTGATATCTACCAGGACATTGCACTTCTTGCTTCCCACTGTATGTGAAATTGCCTTGAAGTTGTCTTGTATTATCTTCTTCAAATCCTTAAACTCTTTCCTTACCTGCAATTAATTTGCAATTACATTTGTGTTGAATTGTGACAATAAATCAAGTCCATGTGTCTGATTTAAAATTATTACTTACATATAGTTTGAACATTTTGAATTCATCACGAGAAATTGTTGATTCACTTGACCTGTTGCTAGAGAGCATGGAAGCTGTAACATTGATTTTTTTCGTTCAATTTATCGCCTATTATCTATTATTTTGGTGACATGTGAATTCTAGTTCACCTTCTTCTTCTTGACCAAATGTACCCTGTATGGTAAACCTGTTGCTTGGCGCTGAAGTGACCTTTTATCAGGTGACTTTTGGGCCACTTTTGTTACAAACTTTCTTAACTTTTTCTTCGCAGGTGCATCATAATATGTTTTTTTTTCTTTCCCTTTTGATGTTTTCGAATTGGAGAGTCTTGGAAATCATCGTCAAAATCATTATCTTGGCAACTACCAGTTGGGTGTCCTGGTCTCAACTGTATCTGATTCAACATACTCTAGCGGTAGCCATAATTATGAAAACTCTGCTTCGGTTGGAGTTAAGTTATTAAAAATAACCTGAAAAAGAATGTAAGTGAGAATTAGTTATATTGATTGTTGTATTATGTAAAATTATTATACTATTGTAATGAATATAAACTTTATACATTTTTTGAAATGCCTAGAAACAAGAAATTTATTAAGAAATCACATCGAGGCCTGTCATTTGTGGTTATCCAGTTACGAATCTTGGGTATATGATCAGACACCTTAATAGCAACTTTGCGACTGACGTCGGAACAACACTCATACAACCAAATCTGCATAGTTAGCTAAAAATCATGTATTCTGTAGTACTTTCCAGTCAATGTAATCTTGGCGTTCAGATTCTTCGTGTCACGACCCAAATTGAATCGTGAGTGGCACCCACACTTACCCTCCTAGGTGGGTGAACCAACAGATACACCCCAATCTATATTAGCAATTCAACTCATAAAGTACGATAATAATCAAAAGCTTAAACCCGTAACGCAATAAATAACCCAAAAATCTCTAAGTTTATTACATTATTTTCCCAAAAATCTGAAAGTTATCACATCAAGGACAGTAACCTTAAACTACCAAGTCTTAGAATGTCAACATCAAAATAAATGAATAAAATAACTTATGTCTGAAAGCTAAGGACATT
>JBCEWC010021074.1:0-10629 GCA_038996855.1 Solanum aculeatissimum | reverse complement strand
AAGAGATAATTTTACACTTAGTTCCTAATTTACCCTTATCATTAATTATAGTTATTTTCCTATTATATTTTTCAATATATTATATTAATTATATTCAAAAAATGATTTGATAAAATTACCCTATCATTTACTACTTTTTAATCCCTATACCAAATCAATAGGGCCAAGTAAAGTTGGATGGACGAAACAGTAACTATAAATACATACTACTACTTTTTATATTCTAGGGTATTTTGTTCCTTCTGAGTGTGCTATTTGTCTGGTGTTTCTCACAATTTACCTTTTACATCGCCTTCATCAGATTTCGTCTTCTCTTTTTATGTATGTATCTCCTTCATCACTCTTCTGCTCGCTGCTTTTTGGTTCTTCGTTTAATCTTGACTCTTACTCGAATTTATTACTTTTTTGTGCATCTTCCGATTGTGTTTTTGGGCCTAAAGCCACTAAACTAGAACTGTTTTAGTGGCGTTAGGGTTGAACCGCCGTTGATGTCTTCGTCACTACTTTTAGGGTATTTTCTAGGGTTGTAGTTGTTTGTGGAATCTGAAATACTTGGTTAACATGAAATAGATTTCTGGGTTCTTTATCGTTTTTATTTTGAAGGCCTGCTATAAGATTTTGATGGTTTTCTTTGACAAAGTAATGATATATGTTATAAGCAAACCAATTTGCGGAACCCTAGATATCACTGGTATCCAGCATTGCTGTGAATCAACTAGCTCGCTGTCTTTGAGGTTGTGCTGGCCAATAGCATCATTTTCTTGATTGTTTATCTATATACTTTTGCCTGTATGAGTATCCAAATGATTTCCTAAAAAATAATCAATATGTTCATCTGCTCCATAGTTAAGTAACTACAGTAGCTTGGTCATAACAGTTGGAATTCAGCTGTATTGTGTGTGACTTTTCCTTTTTTTGTTTCCCCACTCTTAGAGCTCTTCTTTTCCTGTGATGAACAAAGAAACCTTTAAAGAGGTGTAGGTTTCCTTTTGTAGAGTACATCCGTGTTGGCAAGATACTTGTTTGAGTTATTACACTGTGAATTGGAACTTAGTGCACATGATTCGTGTTTGTTGTTATCTAATAATAATATGTTATTAATTCTTAATATTAATATTTCTATTTTCAGTATTGTCTTTTCCATCCGCAGCCAATTAAACTGCCATTGATTCCTTCTGTTGGTCGGGACTAGGGAAAAATAGACTTTGGAGGTCCCCCCAAAATGGCGAATTTGACTATTACAAACATACTTGAGAAGGTAAACCTCTCATGGAATGGGTATTTTTCCCTCGTTATCCATTTCTTACACTCATTTGTTTGCAGTTCCTAATTCCTGTTGCTCCATCCAAATGTTCGATTTGACTTAGCTTGACTCCATTTTGCAGATGACAGGCAAGGACAAGGACTACAGATATATGGCAACTTCTGATTTGCTAAATGAGTTAAATAAAGAGGGGTTTAAACTTGATGTTGAGCTTGAAGGGAAGTTGTCAAGCACTGTTTTGCAGCAACTTGATGATGCAGCCGGTGATGTTTCTGGATTGGCTGTCAAATGGTTTGACCTTTTCCTATGTGTTGTTTACTTATACTCTGCACATTACCATAGGTCTGCCAAATATTTCATTTTACTTTTCAAATGGTTTAACTTTTCCTATTTGTTGTTTCTTGTGCTGTTCCTGGATTGGGACTAGGAGTTCCTTATTGACTGTTACTAAAATGATTGTAATCTTTTTCTTATTATCGATCCTATCTCATAATCAACATAGGTCTGCCAAATATTTTGCTTACCTTGTTGATGTTTTTCTTGGTATTGAGACCAAACATGTTTGGCAATTGCACTGTTCAGGTTCTTTTGTGTAATTCTGTTTGATGGGGGTGTTTTTCTGAATATCTGAAGTTACATAAAATTAGATGCCTAATGTTTATATGAGGGGTCCTTTGAGAATTTAGTTTTACCTCGCAGGACAATTTAATCTAATGATATACTTTCTCGTGCTATACTTAGCAAGTAGACAAATTCTGATTTCGTTTCATGCGATTCATGTTGTTTGAAAAGACCTAGGCCTTTTTTTGTTTTTACTGCTGCATCCCCACTCTGTTGAAACATTTTGAAGTTCCTTCTAGTTTGAATCGGACAATGTCAACTCACTCTAGTCTGAACTACCCAAGTATGCCACCACATCCTATTTGTGATGCTCAATCCTGATCATAATCTTAGATGACTGCTAATTTGATCGACTCATCTGGTACAAGATTTCACAGGCTTTGTGAATTTTATAATCTGTTTGTACGGATAAAAGAGAGCAGAAGAAGTGAATATCGTTCTGTTAATATGTCAATACTTTGCAGTAGGGTACTAATTCCTGTTGACATGCATCGTCTTTCTTTACAACATTTCTGAAGCATGGGAAAATTGTATTACAGTCTGATCGTTGCTTTCTTGACTATTTGGTTTTTCAGCCTTGCTCCATTGGCGAAGAAGGTTCGCGAGCAGCAAATTCTAGAGATGACTAATAGGCTTTGTGATAAGCTTCTTAATGGAAAAGAACAACACCGTGATATTGCTAGCATAGCTTTGAAGACTATTGTAGCTGAAGTTCCTTCATCATCTATTGCTAGAAACGTCCTTGTCTCAATTTCACCCAAGTTGATAAAAGGGATCACTGCTCCGGTGAGTTTTTCAAAGCTAAATTTATGGTGAATTCTGTACATAATATTTTAATTGGGTTGTCTAAGTATTTGTGTGAGTTGTTCAAAGCTAACTTTACTGTGAATTCTGTACATAATATTTTAACTGGGTTGATATATCATTTGTAAGTTGGGGTTAGATGATCTTTTTCATGGAACAACTTGACATTTGAAGTTGGATAATTGATCTTTTTTCATGTGTTTTTCTATATGATTGATGAATAAAAAGAGTCATGCTGCATGGTGGTTTTTTTTGCCCCTTTAAACTTGTTTAACAGTTACTTGGCTCCTGAATTTGTGAACTGCATGGATACCTGGCTTTCAGTCGGTGATGCAGAAATTACCTTCTCTTAAATGAGATGGGGTCGTTCATATTTGCTGCTCTAGATGATCTTGTTTAACGGTAGTGCTTGGAAAGATTACAACATATACATCCCTATAATTGGTTTTGCTTTCTGGTCGTGTTCCTAATTCAATTTGTTCTTATTGTTTTGGTTTAGTCCCGGTGCTAGTTTCCTCATCAAGCTAACCAATTGCCTTCTGAGTTAACTTCAGTAGTAAGTAGATAGGTTTAGGCAAATGATGTGACCTAAACTAGTGACTAGTAGGTGGAAAGAGGATATAGGAAGGATCTTTTGCACCTTCTTACGTAGGACGGCTTGGGTATTTTTTATGGTAATGATATCTTAGCCATTTTTGTACGCACCTTGATTATTCCAATGGATACCTAACCTTCCACCAGGGGCAGACCTACATTGGTTCAAGAGGGTTCAATTGAACCCACTTTGTGAAATATTTTTGCTTTTTTCATGTATAATTTTGTTATCAAATGTTATATGTAAGTAAAATGAATCCACTAAACTTAGTGGAGAAGCGTAGCTCAGTGATTAGAGGGTTCATTTACTTGTTTTGATACCCAAGATTTAATCTCAGTATAAGCAACCTCTGTAAACATTTTAAGTTTTATAGTCATTAATGAGTAGGTCCAGGCATTAATTAATTAGTCATAGCATGTTAAATTGTTAGCTCAGTTTTCCTTTTTAAGTTTGTTATTTGAAATTGTTAGTAATAATTTAGGCTATATATTTATAGCTTTTAAATAGTGTATTATATTATTACTTAGTTTAGCTTTTTGTGTAATCTATGAAGTTGTGTATTTTTTTGCTTCTTTGGTATACATGAAGGTTAGGCTTGTATATTTTTATATATTTATTATTTAGTAAATTATTTTCTTATTTTATTTTTTTTCAAAATTAGTACATCTTTATCGTTATTTATAATAGTAATACTTAACATTTTAATTAAAGGTATGTGAAAATTTACAATCTTATATGTAGTTTAAAAGTTGATGTATTTTTGTCATGAAATTATATTGTTTTGTCTGATTATTTATTTCCTTTTAAATTGAACATCACTTTAAATGATTTCTTCGAAAAATATATATTGGTAATGTTTGGGAATTAAAAAAAAAAGGCAATTATTATTGTTGACTATTATTGCGGTTCATTGTAAATTGAACTTTGAACCCGCTTGAACAAAATCCTGGGTCCGCCACTCGCTCTCACCAACACCATGTACGAAGTTAAGTATCCACTAAGGCTTAGAAATATGAAAAATAAACCATCTAGTATTTTTTTTCCTCCAATGAAATTTAAACCCGAGATCTTGTGGCTGTCCTCACACCTAATTAATTACTAGGCCAAAACCCTTGGGTGCAGTACAACTTACGGAAGTTGAAATGAATAATTTGCCTCTGAAAAGTATTATCATTTACTTGCTCCTTCGAGACAAAAGAAAGTATAAACAAAAGGTTTTGATCAACAAATTGTTCTTTACATGTGAGCTTATGTTGATGTTAAATGACTCAATATTGCCTAATTTTGTGCTAGTAAAGATTATGATTGTTTTAAAACATAAATTAATAAATTTTATTAGTGTTGGGCTAAAAAAATGCCAATATAGAAGTATACCAAAAAGTAGAAATCTGCAAATATAGATGGTTTTCTATGAATTCCACTCCACCCAATTGTCAATACATAAATGGATTTCATGTATAGATGGGGAACCATCATATATTCAACATACAGGAAATCTGCAAGTGCCTTCTGGTGTCCATATTTGATTGTTTAATTGCTTCAAGTCTTTCTGTTCACTGCTCTTTGCTTTGAATAAAATATTCTTCCATCATTCCAAATGAAGACGTTTTATGTTGTTCATTAATACAAGGCAGGATTGCAGGTGAATTGTCAATGCGTACACAATTTGTTTTATGAACTGATGCTATCATTCTTCTCTATTTTGGGGAACTCAAACGCTCTTTTACTATGTTAATTTTTGAATGCACATATGTTAAGTTACTTCTTTCTTTTTATAATTTTCTCTGTTGTTGTCTTCTTTCCAGGGAATGAGCACTGAGATTAAATGTGAATGTCTTGACATACTATGTGATGTCCTTCACAAGTACGGGAATTTGATGGACACGGACCATGAGTCATTGTTAACTTCATTATTGCCCCAGCTGAGTTCCAATCAAGCTAGTGTCAGGAAGAAGACAGTTTCATGTATAGGTAACTTTGATATCAGCTTCTCTTTATCGTATGTGCTTTAAATTGTGAATGGAGAGTGTATCGAGGTAAAACAGTGTTTCTTTGATGGCTTATTCATAGATGCTTTGGGATACAGTAATTGACATTTCCGTTTCGGACATGGAACCATGAGTTATTAAGATTTCTTTTTAGACTCTCATTTACTGTTGGACTGGTGGCCAAACTTTCAACTTTTCCTGCAGTACATTCAGTTTAACCTTTTCCATTTACAGCATCTTTGTCTTCAAGTTTGTCGGATGATTTGCTGGCGAAGGCTACAATTGAAGTTGTTCGCCTTTTGAGCAATAAGAGCTTAAAATCAGAGATGATACGGACTAACATTCAGATGATTGGAGCCTTAAGGTAGCAACTCCTGAATTTTAATTGATGCTTGCATTTTGTTCTATCAAATGTCACGTAATTTTGATGTACTTGTTTGTGTCATTAACTTTTAGACAAATGCCCAAGGATAATATACTTTTCTCAAAAGTAGGTATAGTGGATACTCGATTAGCAGATTTCATATCCAATATTCTTCACCCTGTTGGACAGTATGCTTGTCACTGCCCTAGAGAAACTATGATCTAGTTGAAAGGGAATAGAAGCCAAGTCATCATTTGATATGATTTTGACAGCTCAAAAAGCTGACAGAGGAAGACAAGGGAATCAAGTCAACATATTGGAAATTCATTATTTTTGGGTCTCTAGTGTAATGGAGATATACATAGGAGGAGAATAAAACCGAAGTATGTTCAGTATACAGACTATGGTTATTTGGCCTGGTCTTCTTGTTGGTTAGTTTGAGAACTGCTTACTTGTATCAAGTGAAACAAACGATTGTCAAGTGACTTGTAACTGGGTGTTCTTGCTGCAGCTGAGTGTTTAATGATTGACACTTCTAAATGGAGTCTGGACTTAGATAAACGTGAAGTAGAAAAGACCAAGCTGTCAAACTGACACATGCATGCTCCCTCCTAACTGTCCCCTTTATACTTAAGATCCTCTATTTTTTCCCTCCGAGATGGTGTGCTTCCTGTTGGAGACCTTTCCTCTTTTACTATCTATCTATCTATCTATTTTGTTGACTCATTTTTACTTAAGCTCTCAAATTGTGGTTCCAGCCGTGCCGTTGGCTATCGTTTTGGTCCTCATCTCGGAGAGACAGTTCCATTGCTAATTAACTACTGTACAAGTGCATCTGAAAATGATGAGGAGCTTCGTGAATATAGTCTGCAGGTGTTACACTAATTGATTGTCTTTTTTATCCCTCTGTTTTTATTTGCCCTCCCCCTAGATACAGCCTTGGTTTTGAGGTATTTTTATTTCAGGCACTTGAGAGCTTTTTGTTAAGGTGTCCCCGGGATATTTCTTCCTACTGTGATAAAATTTTGCATCTCACCTTGGAATATCTAAGCTATGATCCCAACTTCACTGATAATATGGAGGAAGATATTGATGAAGAAATTCTTGAGGAAGATGAAGATGAGTATGTTCACTTATGCTCTGGAGCTTGCCAAGACTCTCTAGGATTATACATTGCAGACTTCTTACTAATCAAATCACTTGTCAATTTTTGTTGTAGCGAGAGTGCTAATGAGTACACGGATGATGAAGATGTCAGTTGGAAAGTTAGGAGAGCTGCTGCCAAATGCTTGGCTGCATTGGTAGTTACTCGGCCTGAGATGCTATCAAAGCTGTACGAGCAGGTATGACTAGGAAGCGTGATCTATATTGGCTTGCTTACTTTAAGCTATTCTATGTTTGAAGTTTGATATAGTGTTTATCCTCTATTTGACATTAGATTTTCTTTTTAAGTGTGTTGTGCTGATGTAGCTCTGCATTCTTATTGAAATTGTAATGTTTCCATATACTGCGATTGTCCATTGGCTCATAGTCATAATATGCTAATAATGCCAATTCTAACCTTGTGCAGGCTTGTCCAAAGTTGATTGATAGGTTTAAAGAAAGGGAAGAGAATGTTAAGGTAAATTTGGAACTTCTTTTGAATTTCCTAAAGAACTGGTTTTAATCATCTATAACTTGCTCTCAACAGATGGATGTGTTTAGTACATTCACTGAATTGTTGCGACAAACAGGCAATGTTACAAAAGGACAGACTGATCTGAATGAATCAAGGTAAGGTCATTGCTTTTGCTTCTTTATATAACTTGTCTTATTGTGTTCTCTGTTATCATTTTACTTCCAACTGTGGGGAACACCGGTGTCACTTTAGAAGACTAGAATCTAAATATATGCAATTTTTTGTGTGAGCTTGAGCCCGTACACTATTGTGCAAAAATAAAGTGGTAATAGCAAGGAGGGAAAGGATGTTGGGGATGTCAAAAATTCTAAAAATCAACATGGGTGCACTTTATATGGATTTATTTTTAAAAGCAAAAATTGGAGTACACTAGTGTCCTGTAAGTTTACTTTGGACGGTGCTTTTGTGATGCTATATCAATAACAACATGAAGAAGTGTCCTAAAAGTTGTAGTTATTATGTTGCCAGAATGAGATTGTGATCAATCAAACAAAAGCCTTCTTATTCTTCAGATGTGGAATGCAGTTGTTTTGATGAATGTTAAACTCTTCATTGAGTTCCCCGCCGTGGTCATTAATTTTCTTCCTCTCCTTCTCCCCAAAGAATAAATCTTCCTCTATGAACACAATGCACTAAATAACCCTCATTAAATTCGTGGAGTCTCAAGCCTAGAGCTATTTGTTGGCATTTAAACCGAAAGGAAGCAAAAGTTTTTTTTTTGACAAGTTGAAAATCTCTTGTTAGATTAAACTAAAAATAATACAAAGAGCTGCTTGTGTAGTATTTTTTTACAAGAAATAAGAAATTCCTAACATTGCGGTTATGGTTGTGTCATGTGTGTACCTTCAAGATTCAAAGTGTTCTTACAAGAAATAAGGAAAGTTTCCTAACACTGCTTTTGTGGTGCATGTAGTTATCATTACATGTTCTAGATACTTCCAATTATGCAGTGACATCACATGCTAACTGCTACACTCGGAGTCTAAGAAAGTCTGTGTTTGGAAAATAAGATCAGTACAATGTGACTATGGGGAGGGAGCTTTAGTATTTCGTTGATCTACAACATCAATGTTTTATAAAATATCAAAAAGAAAAAGGTGATCTTTCTGTATTTTGCCTAATTTTCGACATGGGAAAATTTCCATGTCCTTTCTTGGTTGCTTATTGTCATGGTCAAAGAGTTCACAGTACAATGCATTATGTTGGTATTATTTTTGATTGGTAAAAGAAATTTAATTGATGTGCAGGAAAGTGCTGCAAACATTTACAAGTTGGTAGCTACATCACAAAATGTTTAATGAGCTCAAAAAATGTATCTCTACCATTGATTTCTGATAGTCCTCCATAGACCCACACCATAAGGAATTTTAACTTCCTAAGTAGTCCATGGTCCTTCCTTACCATATCTTGCGATGATGACTTCCTTCCATAGGCCCTGCTCATCTACTGCCAGTCTCCATAACCATTTTAACAGAAGTCTCTTGATGCTAACTACTGATTCGTTTTTGCTTTTAAAACTCCTAGTGTTTCTTTCTTTTCAAATGATCCAAACTATACCAAGTGATCAGCTTGTCCTTTTCCAAACCTTTCTTGTACCAGCTTTGCGGTAGTTCTTTAGTTGTCTTACGTATTTCGAACTGATCACCACTATGCTGAGAATGCTGTACTTGTGGGATAACATCACATTTGATGAAAAGATGATTAACATCCTCATTTTTTGTCTCTCACACAATGGGGCACCGGGTGCAGTTGTAAGTTCCTCTTTTTTAATGTTTTTCATGAGTTAGACATGTATCATGACCAGCTCCATCAGGCAAATCCAACTTCAATGGTGCTCTGCTCTTCCAGATGCATTCTTCACGGCCACTTTGAAAAACTAAATCTACATATATGAGTATTTAGATAGCACATATCACTGTCTATGCATTCTAACCTTTTCCTGTAGTCAAAATAGGCTAAGGGTATGAACATTGTTCACCTCTAATCTCTTCAACTGACACAAACTTTGGTAAAGGCTTTTGCACTTAGAAAATCCGAATCTAGCATTATAAAATCATAGGTGCGTAGACTCCATCAGTAATCTCGCATCAGAGATTAAAAAGGTCCAGGATAAAACCTCAAGTCCACCCACCTGTAATCAAACTCCCTTTAATGAAATTGACCCTGTATATTGGTACTCATATCATATTTAATAGTAGTAATAATAAAGAAAATGCAGTGTTACCTTGAGTTGCGTATAGTTGTGGCTCAACTTCATCGAAAATAATTGCTGTTTACAATTTGTGGTTGTTGAGCCTCAATCATTTTGCCAGCAAAGACAGTATGCACCCAATCATATGTAGGTCTTAGATTTTGAGATTCCTATATGATACCTTTGGTTTCCTTTCTTTTATTTTGGGATATAACTGTTTTCCCCTTTCAATGAGGACTGATTTCACTTTCTTTTTACCTCACCTAATATAATGTTATAAGTTAAGTGATTATGGTCTCAATATGTTTTATCTGTGATAAGTCAAATAAGTGATGAGTTTTTTTGGAACTGGTAATTTGTGTCAAATAAATGAAGATTTTAATGGTAACTTTAATTGTATCATTCAGTCCTAGATGGCTGTTGAAGCAAGAAGTGCCTAAGATTGTTAGATCATTAAATAAGCAGCTTAGGGAGAAGTCTGTCAAGACAAAGGTACGTGTCTACTGCTTATTGCTATCCTTGCTGCTGTTTTTGTGTTTATTGGCTTTACATGTGGTCAATCTTCCCCTTTTTAGGTTGGCGCTTTCTCAGTTTTGAAAGAACTTGTGGTTGTCCTTCCTGATTGCCTTGCAGAGCACATTGGATCCCTTATTCCTGGAATTGAGAAGGCATTATGTGTAAGTTGTCTTTTTACTGCTTGTATTTGTATTTTATTTTGTGAATTTTCCTGGCGTTGTTTCTTTTTCTATTAAACGTTGTGATTGGTGTGCTGTACAGGACAAGTCTTCTACATCGAATTTAAAGATTGAAGCCCTCATATTTACAAGATTAGTGTTAGCATCACATTCACCACCTGTTTTCCACCCACATATTAAGGTAAGACACTTGTTGCGTATCTGCTTAATCAATTTCAGCAGATGAAATGCATACCTGGACTGGTGCAAACTTTATAATACTGTGTCTTTTAAAGCTTAAAAAAATTATGGGAGTCCTCGCATAAAAAAAAGCTCTTCATTTATTGATCGAGAAACAGTTGTAACATTGCATAAAAAACCCTCAGGGGTTGGCCTGGTGGTAATAGACTTGAGCCTTGGGGTTTGCTCCCTTTCAAGGTCTCAAGTTCG
>JBCEWC010021073.1:0-10629 GCA_038996855.1 Solanum aculeatissimum | reverse complement strand
GCATTGCATGCCCGCATACTTAGTGCTTAATTGTGGTAACCCATATTCTTTTCTACATGTTCTAACCATGTAGGGGAAGAGGGTGATATCTACGTTCTACTGGACTACGCTTGATCTCGTGTTGAAGATTTGTTAGTTATGAGCCCTTTTGTACAAGGGCAATAGCCACCGTCTATCTACCTTCTTATTTTCATGTATTTACTTTCTTGAATTGAGGGTGAGCCTCAAGCTTGTCGATGCCCCGCTCATCTTTGTAGAGGTATTGGTGGACAATTCTATACTCTTGTATGTTTTGGCTTGTATGTTGAACCTTTGCTTATATATATGATGTTATTTAATTTGTCTCATGATCATGTTCCCATGTTATGATAATGGCTTGGATGTTGAATATGATGAATGACTATGTGCTAAGTGCAAGTATGTTTATCCCCTTCCCATATTGTCCCCATCACTTGAGTCCCAAGTCCCAAATCCCTAGAACTTATGTGTTATATGTTAAGCTTCGTCACTTCAGAACTAATGATGAGTGTAATGATGCTATGATGGCTTGATCGAGGGTCTTCGGGTCCTCTTTCGCCATGTCACATCTAGGCTCCTATCCGGGTTGTGACAGAAGATTGCTGAAAAGTGGTATAGATGAGACCCTTCACGGGTTGTGGAATCCTCCACATCCCATGGAAAGGTTTCATGAAAAGTGCCTATTGGATGTAACTACATTAGACGAGGCCCCTTTCACAAGGCATGAATTGCTACACGAGCCGTAAAAGATGCTCGTAAATGATACCGACATAGTTATCCTATTTAGTTTTGGTTTCATATTTAAGTACTATAAATAGGTGTTTAGGGTTTTTAAAGACATATACATCAATAGAGAGGAAGAGAACGTGAGAGAACTACCTAGGATGATAAAAATAGCTTGATTGTGAACATCATTTTTGTGATTTTACTACAATATATTGGTTCAAGTTTGCAATTACATTGAGAAGTTGGATTTGTGTTCATCTATTCTTGCGTGTAAGTACTTTAATTATGTCTTCTTCTTGCATAATTTCGGAAAACACTCCAAGCATGCGTGGCTAATTCCACAACTAGGGTTGTGGGAACCATGACAAACTAACTAAGATAAAATTGAATAACTTGCAAATTCTTGGACGTTGTTATGATTTATTAGTTAATCTCATTGTTTTAGTCAATATTTAATGGTGGCCAACGTTAGAACTAGCCTAGTATCACTTGCCGAATGAAGGAAGTGACTAATAGGAAAAGAGTTAATTAACAGGAGTTGATCAATTTCTCTCAACTAATCAATCCAACAAAAATAAGTAAGATTGTATTGGGATAGAGTAAGGGTTAGTAAAGCAACATCACAGAGACGGATCAAGTAATGTGATGAAATTCACCTATACGCTGGATTAAGGGTTTAGGAAAACATAGCTTACTGTCCTGCACCTATACACCAGAAAAGAGTCATAAGTATCCAGGAGCACTTAGTTAAGGAGTCATGGGGAACACATAGCCCTAGTTAGCTTTTTGTTTGGTTACAAACATGTGCATTTTAGTTTAGATTTTATTTTCAGTTGCAACCCCCCTCTCTTTGTGTTTATTTTCCTTTTTTTTGGGAGATAATAGGGTTAATCGATTCAATTTACAAGTTGTGCTAATCAAGAGTCTACCATATTCCTCGAGGAATTATTCCTAACCATTGGTAGGTTAAATACTTGATAACGACTGCTTTAACCTCCAAGTCGAGGTGTGGGCTTAGTGAAATCGAGCATCAAGCAAGGAACATCTAGCCTCAACAAAAGCCAAAATACTATAGCGAGGAGAAATATCAAACCGAACCATTTGTCTAGCAAATAACTAAACCTCTAAGGCTAGGGGCTTCTCCTCTTTCCTCAAGAATGCTAAAACCCCCACACTAGTAGCCTTTTGTCTCAATGTATCAGCCACAACATTGGCGTTCCCAGGGTGATATAGAATAGAGATACCATAGTCCTTAAGCAACTCCAACAACCTACGCTGTCTTATATTCATGTTAGGCTGAGAAAAGATATATTTGAGACTTTGGTGATCGGTGAATATCTCACAATGCACCCCATAAAGATAATGTCTCCACAACTTCAACACAAACACAACCACAGTCCACTCTAGGTCATGGGTAGGGTAGTTTCTCTTGTGCACCCTCAACTGTCTAGAATCATAGGTTATTACCTTCCCTCTTTGCATCTATATACCACCCAAACCCATACCAGAGGCATCGTAATAGACCATAAATGGTACTCCATCCTCGGGTAAAATAAGAATAGGTGCCGAAGTTAATAAATTCTTGAAATTTTGAAAGCTCTAATCACACTCATCGGACCATTGACATGCAATATTTTTTCTGAGCTAGTCTAGTCAATGAGGCTATTATAGAAGAGAATCCCTAAACAAAACATCGATAATACCCTGCCAAACTAATGAAATTCTAAATCACAATCACAGAAGTAGGCCTAACCAACTCACGCATGACTACCACTTTGGCAGGATCAACCATAATACCTAGAAATACAACAGAATCAAGCCAAAACTCACATCAAAGTCCCCCATATCTAACAATATAAAGTCAGCAATAGTATCTTTCCCATAAACATCACAACACCCCCCAGTATACCCGATTCACCACTAAAGATTCACCTACCAGGGTGGAAACACATATAGACTTTGCTAGCAGCTCACACAAAATATCAATATATGAAGCAAAATAAGCTGACACATAAGAATAAGTAGAGCCTGGATCAAATAAAACTAAAGTTTGATAGTGGTAGACTGGAACCATACCTGTGATAACTGCATCAAAAGCCTCTGCCTTAGTTCTATCTAAAATGACATAACAAACTCTACGACCATCACTAGCTTATGGGCCTTCCCAGACTCAACGTCTCCCAAAGTCATGAACTCATCTAGTTGCTTCCCTCATGCCCTGAGAGGCATCTCTAACTACTGGGGTTGAATGGGATAGCTAAGACACTGAAGCCTGAGTGGGAAATATATGATGTGGATAATGGTTAGCAAAGTGCCCAACCTTTTCACAAACATAACAATCTTGAGAATCTGATTGAGATGATTGTGTCGAGGAACCACTACATCTGACAGAACCAAGAGTGTTATCATGGCCTATCTGAGTAAGACTAGACCTGCCAACACTATCAAATGTTGGAAGAGATGCCTGAACTACCCGACCTTGATGGCCCTACCACTGAAACTCTCTATTTCGTGGTGGGTGACCACTAAACTATCCATGATGATGAAACCTCTTTCTGTCGTCCTATCTATTATGTATGTTGCGGTCCATCATATGATCATAAATGTGCCCCCACTAAAATCAGGAAAGTTGTCGCCTCCAAAGACAATTCGCCAGTCCATGAAACTGCAAACCAGAACTCAGCCAAGATATCTGAGGTGGAATCATAGAAGTCCAAGATAGATCTGCTGAGACTGTGGGAGAGCCACAATGAATCAGAGCTGGTTCAATTGGAGCTATAGAAGGACCAACCGGTGTTGTAGATACTAGTATATCAATAATAGTTGGGGCTGGAGGACCTTTCTCCTATCTAGCCAATATCCTCAAAAGTAACTCCTGAACTGAGGGTGAAACATCTGGAGCTATAGGCAGTGAAATAGGTTCGTTTGGCCCTTTGTCTTATAAGCAGGCTCTGGCGAAGTCGACCTAGTCTTCCCTCTAGGTCGAGTTGCACCCCTAGCAAGTCCTCGGCCCTAGACTCTAGAACAAACCCTTCCTCGACCTCGAGTGGGAGCTATGTCAAAAAACTCGGGCTCTCCCAGATCGAAGGGATCTGATAATTGGCATCTACACAAGAGGACTAAATTAGATACTTGTAAACTGGTTGATATGAAGAAATGCACAATACAATAAAGAATGAGATCTTTCCTATCAAGTATCTCATAGCCTCCTAAAGATAAGTGTGGACGTCTACACACCGATCGACGAGACTCTACTAGACACCTTACCCTTGACTCACGAGCCCAACGAACTTAGAGCTTTGATACCCAACTTATCACGACCCAAAATGGGTCACAACTAACATCAAATATTTCCAAAACCTAGAGTCATGAGTACAAGAGTATCTATAACAGTGCGGAAGAGTAAATATAATTGTCCTATAATAATTGATACATAGTGTGAGAGAACAAAAAATTAAAAGGGAACCCAAAGATCTACATCAACTCGAAGTCTGTGCCTCACCACTAAGATCTAGATGGTATCAATAATACTCATGTTGAATGAGAAACTACCCTATCCTAAACCTGTGCTCAATCTGCATGGAGGAAATAAAGTAGGGGTGAGTACACCGAAATATACCCAGTTGGTTGAAATTGAACAAGTATGTAATAATGAAGAATCCTATCACCTGCATCTAACAAAGTTAGTACACAATACCATATAATCATGAATAATAACAATACTGATGATGAACCAAATCGATAATACAATGCAATCTTAGGCATCAATGCAATGGCGTTGCAGGCCATGTATGAAACAAAATTATGATCATCCCGGGGTCGATGTACATATCTATTGAGTAAAGCTACAAGATAGAACCCGGGGGTGCTAGAGGTCATATACACATAATCATGACCGTTGCAAGACCGAGGTACACATTTGTCGAGCTGAGCTACTAGATAGAACTTGAGGGTTGATCAGGCTATGTACCAGAATATCTTAAGACATCACAACCTCAAGACAAAATACCTCGGAGCGTCGCAGGCCTCAAGAGATTGATTTAAAATAGAATATGAGCATGCCAATGCCACAATATAAGAATGAAGTTGTATGCATAACAATGCAACAACGGAGTATATAACATGAGCATATCAATGCAGCGATAAAGTATGCAATATGTGCCTACCAATACAACAATGAAGTATATAATTAGTGCATACCAATACAACCAATCATGTATCAAATGTGGGCATATCGATGCCGCCCAAATAGAAATCAGGTCTATGCATACCCATACAACCAGATATAGGATGTGTGTTACCAATGCAGCAATGGAGTATTACCTATGTGCATACCAATGCAATAATAGAGTAAGAATAAGCTTAGTGCATACTAGTGCAAAAATAAAGTATAAGCTCAGTGCATACCAATGCAACAATAATGTAAAAGCTCAGTGTGTACCATTGCAATAATAGTGTAAGAATAAGTTTAGTGCATACCAATGCAATAATAGAGTAAGAATAAGCTCAGTGCATACCAATGCAACAATAAAGTATAAGCTCAGTGCATACCAATGCAATAATAGAGTACATAAAAGATGACTCATAAGTAGTGGTATCTATGGACAAAGGTCATAACACTACATAGGTTAGGTCAAATACATCGATTAATACCATGATTCCATCAATAGACCACCTTAGCATCTCTTTCTCATCAACATCCAATTTCAAAAAAATTTAGACTCCACAAGTCACAAAAATATGCTCACAATTCCCAAATATGTCATGAATAACACCAAGTTTTCATAAATCCCTTTCAAGGGTATAACAAGTTTCATAATATCATGGTAAGGTCCAAAGTGCCTCATATATCAAGTATTTAACTGAATTTATTGATAAGATCAGAATCTACTCAAATTTCAACATAATTGAATCCACATATACATCACAACACTAATATATCAAACATTTACTCATGAACCAATCTATATCCTCAATTACCACATAACATACTCAATAACTCAAATCTAGTCCCAAAAAGGTTAGTAGAATCTACCTCAATACCGAAACCACACTCGGATAAACTTTCAATTAACTCAAGCTTACAAACAATCCACAAATCGATCAATCAATATCAAAATTAGATTCTATGCATCAAGAGGAGCATTTTGATACCCATATTGGCATGGTTTAGTCTTAGGAGCAAAATAGTCAATTTTAGGGCTAAAACTCAAAGTTCTGAATCTGAAAATTGACTTTAAAATCAAGTTCTACATGAAAAATAGAGTTCATGGGTGAAAATTCCACTAAAACCAACCTTAAAATGAAGGAGAAATCAACATTAAAAGTTTAAAAATCATAGTCTAAAACTCCCCAATTTTGGACATCGAAAATCATGAATTGTAGGATGAAATCAAGATAAAACTTAAGGAAAATAATTAATATAATGTTAAAAACACTCACCCAGTAAAATCCTTCGAAAATCCTCTTCCAAAATTTCCCAAAAAGCTTGACAAGTTCAAAAATGGTGTCTTAGGTTTTTAAAACTACACGGTGAAATACTCTCTGCGAACGCGGAACCTAACCAAGCCCAATTCTCCATGAACGCAGGGACCAGGTCTACGAATGCAGAGGTTTCTGTGCAAATGCGGAGATGAACAATATCTGCATCAGATAACAACAAAAAATGACAACCAATTCTAAATTCCCTACTCGGAATGGACCCCCGAAATTCATCCAAACTTAGAATTACATAAACTCTATATGTATCCATACCAGAAATAACGATCCAGACTCAACAAAATCATTAAAAATTGATTTCAAGGCCACCTCGTCACATTTACTAATTTGACTTGATAAAACTAGTTTAAAACTTAAAATACCAAAACAACCCTTGACAACTCTAAAAATTATTCTGAAACCATTTCTTGCGTTAGTTTCACCATTCAAAACTATTGGAACTGTTGAAATTTTGATCCGAGCTTCCAAAGTTCGAATGTTGACCAAAGTCAAATTTGATCCCAAAAATAATTAAATTCACAACTTTGGGCCTAAGAACCTCATTTTGACTCCAAATTCAGTTCTGGAACTTCCATAGTTCAATTTCAATATTTTGGAACTAATGAAATTGACGAATTCCTGATCCAACACTAGAAAATCAGATGGTACAAAAAACTTACTTTTCAATAATCTAAGCTTTGAAAAAGTGCAAAAGCTCATATTTACCATTTAAAAACTCTAGATTTAAGTTTTAATCATTCAAATAGTTTAAAATAGACCCAAAGCAATTTACAGAAGGGTAAAATAATAAGTTTCACAGATGGGGCAAAAAATGACCAAATAGGTCATTACAATGCAAAAAATCGAGTCTGTGAGTGAAAATCCACTAAAATGGAGTTTAAAACGAATGAGAAATCAACATCTAAAGTTTGGAAAAGATGGTCTAAATATTCCAAATTTAGGACATTCAAAATCATGAAATTTAAGACCAAATCTAGGTAATACTTATTGAAAATAATTAGAACAGTGTTAGAAACATTTGCCCAACAAAATTCATTGAAAATCTTAATTCAAAATTGCCCAAAAATCTTTAAAAGTTCAAACATGGAGTAAAAATGGTGACTTACGGATTTAACATTGTTCAATCATAAAAAGTACTCTGCGAACACGGAGAAGGATGACTAAAATGACCTCCGCGATGGCGAAGACCAACCCGTGAACGTGGAGAGTAAACAGGAGGGGGGCACATGCATATGCACTCTGCTAACACAGATTGATCCTTTATAAATGTGGAGGGTAGCAATACCTAGACCTCTGCAACCACGGAGAAGGAAATGTACATGTACCAACAATGCCCAAGTCCAATTTTCTACTCAGAATGGACCCTCAGAGCTCATTCAGCATCAGAATTTCACAAACCAAATATGTAACCATACAAGAAACAATAATCCGGACTCAATGGAATCATCAGAAATCAATTTAAAGGCCTCCTCGCCACATTTACCAATGGAACTCAATAAAACTAATTTAAAACTCAAAATACTAAAACTGCCCTCAACAGTACTGTAACTTCTCATAGACCAATTTTGACGTTCCAGAGATAATAAAATTGATGGATCTTCTATCCAACACCCGAAACTCAGAAAGGTACAAAAATTCACTGTTTCAATAACTTAAGCTTTCAAAAATGCCAAAACTCATATTTTCCATTGTTAAAACTCCGGATTTCAGTTCCAATAATACGCATAGTTAAAAATAGGCCCAAAGGAACTTATGAGAGGGTAAAACAATAATTTTCACAGATAAGGACAAAAATGACCAGTCAGGTCATTAGATCATTCACCATTAAAAATAATATTTGTCCTCGAACATAAGAGAAAAAAGAGTACCTGAGGCCTCAAAATATCTAGCCCGCAGGTCAAACTCTAACTCCCAAGTGGCCTCATAAACAGAGCGTTGTCGCCACTAAATATTTATAAAAGGTATATCATTGGATCTCAAACTCCGTACCTGTCTGTCCAAAATAGCTATAGGCTCTTTCTCAAAAGACAAATCTCGGCCCAACTCAAAAGAATCATAAGATATTACATGGGACTCATCAGGAATGTATCGGCAGAGCATAGAAACATGAAAAATAGGATGAAAAGATGATAATCTCTGTGGTAGTGCCAACTTATAGGCAAACTTACCAATTCTCCTCAAAATCTAAAATAAATCAATAAACCTGGGTCTAAGCTTGGTCCTCTTTCCTAATCTTATCACACTCTTTATGGATGAATATTTTTGCCAAACACTATCACCAATAGAGAACTCAAAAGGCCTAGTACTCCGATCAACATAGCTCTTTTGGCGACTCCGTGTTATCAAAAGTCTGCCTTAAATCAAACAGGCCCGGTCCATGGCATCTCTAAGTAGATCCACACTCAACATATCCATAGAACCCAAGTCAAACCATCCAATGGGTGATCTACACCTCCGGTCATACAAGACCTCAAATGGTGCCATCTGGATGCTGGAATGGTAACTATTGTTATATACAAACTCTGCCAATGGTAGGTGTTGGTACTACTAGGCCCTAAAATCAATCACACAAGCACGTAGCATGTCCTACAACACCTAAATGGTGCACTCTAATTGTCCATCTATTTGGAGGTGGAAAGCTAAACTCAAATCCACTCTAGTACCTAAACCGTGTTGTAGAGCCTGCCAAAAGTGAGAAAAGTGAACACAAATCCTCTGTCTAACACTATAGATATTGGTGCACCATGTAATCTGACTATATTACAAATGTACAACCTAGCCAACTGCTCCACGTTGTAGTTAGTCTTCACCGGTAAGAAGTGAGCTAATTTGGTCAAACGATCAACAACTATCCAAACTAAGTAAAACTTGCCCAAGGCCATGGGAAAACCTATAACAAAGTCAGTAGTCACTCTCTCCCACTTCCACTCGGGAATAGGCATCTTTTCCATTAATCCACCTAGACTTTGGTTCTCATACTTGACTAGTTGGTAATTCAAACATTTTTCCACGAACTCATATATATCCCTTCACATGCTGAACCACCAATAATGCTATTTTAGATCATAGTAAATCTTTTCCACACTAGGATAGATAGAATATCTAGCACAATGGGCCTCCTCTAATATCAATCTCACCCAATCTCTAACCTTAGGCACACAAACTCTACCATTTATCCTCAAAACACCACTAGAATCAGCAATAGCCATCTTGGCTTCACCTCTCAACACATTGTCATGAATCATGCACAATCTAGGGTTTTCAAACTGATGAGCACACATATGATTAAGTAAATAATATCTAGCCTCAACATAGGAAAAAACAATCTGAGAAGGAGAAATATCCAAACGGACCATCTGTCTAGACAATGACTAAACCTCTAAGCTTAAGGGCCTTGTAGCAACCTGAAAATTTTTGAAATATACTTATGGTTGGAATTCTATGATGTAATACAATCCATGGTTGCGTTTTGGTGGCCACGGGTTGAGTTTAAGTGGCCGAATGGAAATTGGGCTAGTAAGTGGCATAGAGGAACAGTTTCGGCAGCGTACTTCAAACAGTCATAACTTTTGATGTGGGTTGAATCATGTAAGCTACCATAAATAAAATTGAATATCATTGAGTTAGATTTGCAACACAAGTGGTTTCACTTAATTTGGACTTTGGATGAGAGAGATATGGCCCAAACAGTGAGACTATCTAAAATTCAGAAGCCATTGAAGATAGGCTTTGAAGAATGGCCAAGGACAAGGACACGGACCGTGAAAATTTACATGGTCCATATAGGGTGGTGTGTGGTGTCATAGGGGGCTTGGGATGTCCTGGAACCACCCCTAAACCAAGTCCAAGTCAACGAGACCTTGGACGGTCCGTTTGGCTCTTGACGGCTCTTGCACTACCTCGTGAAGTGAGGCAGTGGCTAGGCCAAGGATTGGCTGAGGATTTTGAGTCTAAGTGAGGTTAGACGGTGGCTTACATAGATAGTCACAAGTTGAATGGACCCTTTAGTGGTTCGTGAAGTGTAACAGAAAGCCCTTCGAGAGTTTGCGCTGAAGATTTGGCTAAGAGAGGCTTGACGGTACGTTGAACGGCCCGTGTGACTGGTTGATGATACTGTAGCTTCCGTTTGGGCACTGTATATAGTGAAAAGTTCTGTTTTATTAATGGTATTTTCGTGATTTAACATTTACCTAAGCCCCCTTTTGGTCCCTTAAAGTATCCTAAACCCCTAAAACATTCCCTAAACCCTATTTCATCCATTAGAACTCTCCTATATACTCTCTTGAAATCTTAAGGCTCTCTTGACCTTCATTGAAGCTAGCTTGTAGAATTTGGGGAAGAAGACTTGATTAAGTTTGATATTGTTGGCTAGTTGCTTGAATTAAG
>JBCEWC010021072.1:0-10629 GCA_038996855.1 Solanum aculeatissimum | reverse complement strand
TATCCCTTTGGTTTGAAGGAAAGACTTCATTTCAGTACTATTGAATTCTAGGCCATTGTCTGATCTTATGGTTTTGATTGTGGTTTGAAATTGGTTTTCTACCATGCTTATGAAGGTTTTAAGAACTTGTAATGCATTGCTTTTGGTACTCAATAGATGTGTCCAAGTAGACCTGTTGTAGTCATCTACAAGGGTGATGAAGTATCTATAATTGTCATGTGTGGATATGTGATAAGGTCCCCACAAGTCAATATGAAGTAAATCAAAGTTTGTTGTAGAATGAGTAGTGCTTTGGCTAAATGGTAGCCGGACTTGTCTTGCCATGGGACATATGGTACAAACAAAAGGTTGTTTTGAAGAGAATTTAGCTGGGAGTGTGGGAATGGTCTTCATTTTTGCAAAAGGCACATGGCCAAGTCTATTATGCCACAATAAGTCCACATTGTTTCCGGGGGATATATCTGAAATATCAGTAGACAAATCAATTTTATTATTATAATTGGTGTTGCATACAGGAATATCAGGAACAAGATTAGAATAGGAAATACTAGACATACTACATTTCTTTGTAGGATAAGACTTGTCTTTTATAGGAACCTTGTCAACATTGAGACTCACACTACTATCTGGAAAGGAAACAAATGGATTGTTATTGGAAAGACAACAACACACAGAAGTCATGGTGGCATCATCAGTGTTCTTCACACATCTTGAGCACAGGAAGTAAAGTCCATCCCTGCTACTACCAAGTACCTGAGGCCTCCTCATTGAAGGGGCCTGTAACAGACAAAGTGCATCAGTGAACAAGACCATGCACTTCATAGACAAAGATAGAGAATGAACTAAGATGAGATTGTACTTAAAGGATGGCACATAAAATACTCTATGTAATACAATATTAGTTGTAATTGGTGCATCACCAATTTCTATCACTTTGACTCTATATCCATTAGGGAGTGAAACAAGTATAGGGTATGGTAAGATTCTGATATTGGTAAGGGATTTTCTGTTAAAAGTCATGTAATTTGAGGCTCCTGATTCAATGATCCAAAGTCAAGCATTTGATCTAAAACATTCACATGAAGGTTTGTCAAAATCAATAGATGAAGAGCAAACTATAATACCTGCAAAGCTCATTGGATCAACATTGGTACTTGGAGAGTTTGAATCCCCTCCGGTGTTCTCAACTTGAAATTGTTGCAGTAGATTCATCATTTGGGCATACTGTTCCTTTGTGATGCTTGAAATTGATGCTGG
Organism: Solanum aculeatissimum; assembly: GCA_038996855.1. Taxonomy (NCBI): domain Eukaryota; kingdom Viridiplantae; phylum Streptophyta; class Magnoliopsida; order Solanales; family Solanaceae; genus Solanum; species Solanum aculeatissimum. The sequence continues at coordinate 9,372 of JBCEWC010021072.1, read as the reverse complement.
GAACAATGTCACTTGGGAAGCCATGTACATTAGCCACAACTCTTTTCCCTTTATAAAGCTGACTGTTGTTCTGCTTGAATTGTTGTCCATTGTTATAATGATTTGATTTCTGATTCTTTCCATTGTTTCCCTGGGGGTACCCATGCAACTTGTAACACTTTTCCTTTATGTGTCCTGGACTTTTGCAGAACTCACAGATCACACCATTTTTGTTGTTGTTACTTCCTAAGTGATAGTTGTTGCCTGAATTGCTACTGGTCCCTGGATAATAGTTGTTCGAAAAGTTTGTTCTGTAGCCTCTTCCAACCAGACCCATGCCACTGTTGTGGATAGCATTGGCACTCAAGGAGGTTGATTCCATGGGCATTTGACTAGTAGGTTTGAATTCTCTTTGTTTTTCTTCCTGAATTAGTAGAGAAAATGTTTGTGCCATGGAAGAAAGTGGGTTCATCATGAGTATATTTCCCCTCACAACAGTGTAAACTTCATTTAATCCCATAAGGAATTGTATCAAACGCCTATCCTGCTCATCCTTATACATGTTGTCCTTGGCACCACAAGTACATGTGCAATTGCATTGGTTCCTTAGGTTCAAAGTGCTCAATTCTTCCTAAAGCTTCTTCATTCTTGTGTAGTATGCAGTAATATCCAAAATTCCCTGTGTGAGATCGTTTATTTCCTTCTGAATTTGATATAACTTCGCTCCATTGGTCTGATCATACCTATCCTCTAATTCCTTCCAGAGTTCTACAGAATCATTCACATACTCCACACTATCTGAGATTTCCTTGGACAAGGAATTCAAAATCCATGACGTTACCATGTCATCACACCTCTGCCATTGACGAAGCTGAGGCGAGTTTGCAGCTGGCTTTCTACAGCTTCCATCAATGAGATGAAGCCCAGTTTATTTTTCACCGACAATGATCTCATAATCCCTCTTATCCAAGAACGATATCCTCCTCCATCAAATTGAGTTGGGACCAGCAACATTCCAGGACTATCTGAAGGATGTACATATAGTGCACTGTTGGTGTCATTACCAACATCATATCTCTCCGTATTTCCCACAGTTGCACTTCCAACACTCGCCATTAACACAGTACAGAAAAAAACTATGAATTGCAGTAGATCTAGAAGAGAAGTGAACTCAACTGTATGTATCGATTTGATGAGATTTGAAGAGGAGTAAAATTGTAGATGAAGATTAAGGGGAACATCAACTGAAGAACGAACCGTAGCTTTGATACCATGTTAAATTCGCAACAATAACGAGAATCAGCACAACTCACAACCAGGAAGCCATGGCTAATAATTGAAAGAGAGAAATAGCTCACAAGTGATTGTGTTGATAGAATAGAAAATGTTGCCTTCAATTGATGTACATTTGTGTATTTATACAAGAGAAGTTGTTGATAGCTGTATGCAACTAAAACAAACAAAATATCCTAACTAATTAACGGAATGTTAACCACTTACTAACAGACTAACTGATTTGTTAACTAACTAACTAACCACATGATAGCTAACTAGTTGTAGTGTATATTACAGATGTATTTGTCAATATTAATTACTGTATGTGAGAACAAAATGAATATCTCAAATAGGGTTAATTGAAATCTAAGACGGAATAGGGGAAAAGTAATAATCCTTCAAAAAAGTTATAATTTTTCGAAAAAGTCACAACTCTTTGAAAAAATGACAATCTTTCGAAAAAGTCACAATCCTCCAATGTGAAAATTTATCTACTTTCAATATTATATAATATAATTAAACTAGGTAAGTGACCCGTGGTTATAAACATTTCTTCAAATTTATGAAATATCTTTTTACATATATAGTCAAGGACGAAGGGATAAAAGTTTTAGGCCTGAAGACAAAAGAAATTGACATCTGAAAATTAAGATACTATAGAATTAAGTAAACGCCAAAACATCGAGATATCTCAATGCTTCAGATAGTAATGCATTTACAGAAATTGCAAAAGAAATAAAATGAATTTCAAGTCGTCGTTTTTTCCAATGAATACAAAGTTTATTGTAAACAAAATTCATGGAAAGTGATATAGTACTATGTTATAAGCATTTTATTAGATTTTCATCGTCTTAATACAAATTGAGTTTATTTCAATAATAATACATGGGTTTTCTCCTTCAATATAAACTTGCAAATATGTTCTATGAATATCCTTTGAAGCCTTTTATTGTGTAGCTCAACAATTCTTATTGATTTGTAGTGAATCAAAGTATTACATCTTCTATTTCATTTTTCTCAATTTGGATAAAAGCAATTTATAAAATGAGAAAATTACTGAAACAATTTTCTAACAACTCGTACTATGCCTTGTCAAGAGCAAGCTTGATAAATTTTACATTCAAGCTTGTCAAGACATATTTATATTATTTGTACAAAAATTTTCGTCAAAATTTTAACAGTAAAAACGTTACCAAGACTTGCCTTGAACCACTTTAAATTATTAGTTAATGTTGAGTGAAGATTGAAAGTCATTCAATTTTGAAGGAGATCGTAAAAGGCAGTCATTTATGAAGCTTTGAGATAGCAAGCAGAAAATCAAAAGATATTCTACACTTCAATGGTCAGTGTAGAACAATAACTGCAACAACAACTCCAGTTGTGGACTTTCCAACATCTGCAGTTGAAATGATATATAATAAGCCTAAGACTCATATAATCATCAAAATTGATTATGTGAGACATATGAGCTTTGGTAAGTTTTCACTAAAATTTACATTAGAATCTATGTGAGCCAAGTTGCTTAACATACAAACTCCAAGTTCTCAGTTGACTCGGACTAAATGAACAAATTGGACAAAACTAAAACTTGCTATATCCAAAATGCAGAGATATCACAATTCCTCATTTTTATTTCATCTGTGAGACTACTCGAGTTTTTGTTGTCAATGCAAGACAAAATGATTATCAAAAAAGAAAAAAAAGATGCAAGTATGGAAAGAGGAACAAAAATTGTGTAGAAAGCTACCAACTTTCAAGCTTCCCTAATTCCATAAGAATGCACTCAACACACAACCTCAACACGTCTAGAAGGTTGAGTCAAATATTTGTCCCAGTTATTTTCTTAAGTTTATGGACAGACACAACAAACATAGTTTCTTTGATGAAATAGATACACCAATAGATCAGAATGGAAAATTCAATTACAACATCCGCCTACTGTTTCTTTAGAAGGTACTAATAATTTATTAATGTTGTTGCGTTCATGACTCAGTATATAGAGGGTGTAGGAAACAAATATTCACAACAAACTTCATAGTAGATTTTGCTTAAAATTATTTAAAATGTTTTCAGAAACATATGAACACATCTTTAATCTAAGCAATACACTAAATTTTTGAGTTATAAATGAGAAAACTGGAAAGTAAAAATACTTTGGAACACCTTAGTATTTGTTGAAGTAATAAATATATGTGACCAATAATTTACAACCGCTTTATATATTATAGCAAAGTGTGTCGAGGCATCAATGGATCCTGCCTGGATGGTCCCTAGTTAGGTGACAACCATTGTGCACGAGGGAAAGGGCTCTGTGCAATCAATGTTACCCTTGATCTCTATCATGAATCCTCACTCGTATCTTTAGTTATCTCAATGTATGACAATGTGAAATGGTAATTACTGATGAACGGTAAGTGTGCTATTGAAGAGGATTGTTCGATTATTCTCCAGGGTGCAGAAATTATTTGTAAAAACATCTAAAAGAATGTGAAATTAAAAAGTTGTTGTGGTAATGAGATAGGAGAAAGGTTTTGTTGGTGTAAAACGTAAAAGTGAATGTGAAGTAACGATGGGAGTAAGCACAGGTAATATCAAGAGCATTAAAAGTCAAGATAAAAACAGATAAGTGTAAAATAAAAATAAATAAAGAGAGGGTGTAATACCATACACGTGGTTATAATTATCTGACTATGTGAAATACAACATAGCATGGAGTCAAATTCGCGAGTATAGAAACAACAACATACCTAGCTACTGAATTCCCACAAGTCAAGTACGTGTGTAATAGTAGGAAAATAGGTAGTGTCCGCAAATAGCAGAGGCAAAGGTAGGCGGCGTAGATAGTGAAGTTACTCAATTTCCTGTGTAATAGCAACAGTAAAACTTAGAGGCCTCAAGTAGCATAAACAAAGGTGCGCGGCGTAAATGGTAATGTAACACAGTATGGGGAGCAAAAGCAGATCATATGGTCGATGTTGAGTAATGGAACAGGGTATGGGGAGAACACAAAGAGCATATGATCAATATTAAAGATAGGGATGGGCGTAAGGGTTGCATAGGAAATCAATGATTTGCAAGGGAAAAATTAAGTGGCAGTGAAGAATTGATGCACATACCTGGCGGCTTGACGCGGCAGTTCAAATGCTGTGGAGGGCAGCGACAGAAGATTCAAAGGGCGTGTACACATCTGAGAAACTCACAAGAACTTCATCAACTTTAGTAGAGGCCTCAAGTTGTTCTGATAAATCATACCCCAAGCTATATATCTAAGAAAGATAAAGAAGATTGAGGATCTAATGAGTGTGAAATTAAGTCATTCATCACTACATGTGAATAACATATACAAAAGAAAAAAGAAAAATATAAATATCACTATTAACCTCCATTTCAATGTCTTGTATATACGGGGAGCTTCGTATCAAGCAAAGAGCAATGAAAAAAATAAGTTAATCCATGCGGAGATATGTGACGAAGCATTAACAATGTCTTCATGGAACGCGTATCAACCCATTTGATGTAGCTTACATGAATATCTTTCTCACAGGCCAACACCCAAGAGGAGCTTCCTGAATATCTTCTTGGAACTTGTCGTCTCAACCATCTGGATATCTCAAAAGTTGTTCAAGTGAAACCATGATCTTGCATATCTCGATCGTTTCTTCCTTTTTGCCATTTTATATAGCTTGCTACAGGAAAAAAATGAATGATGCCTATATAGAAGTACAAAAGCTTTACAAAGTGACTATTCTTTGATTTTAATCGAATGTCTTTCTCACAGGCTAACACCCAAGAGGAGCTTTCTGAATATCTTCTTGTAACTTGTCGTTTCAATCATTTGGACATCTCTAAAACTGTTCAAGTGAAGCAAAAAGTACATAATTGAAGCAAAAAAAGCTTGATAATAATACTAATAAGGAAAATTAGACCATGTACAATTATATGTTTACCTCGATATCTTCCTATATAGAGGGTCATATTCTTGATAAGTTGCAAGAGTGTCATGTCGTGTGTCATGTCTAATCACCTCTGCCTAAGAGTAATTTTTTGACTTACCTCTGTCTCTCCTAAGCTTCACCATAGTCAACTTCTGCAAGTAAATTTTGTAATACAATTTTCCCTCAAATAGAAGAAGTTGTATGTATCGACAACAAAGGTAGGCGACGAAATAATTAATTTAGTAACGTTCGTGATGTAATAGCAACATAAAAGGGAGAGGCGTAAGTGCCATAAACAAAGGTAGGAGTCGTAAAATAGTAAAGTAGCAGGATACGGAGAGTATTCACACAACATATGACATTGAAGATAGGTCTAGGTGTAAAAAATATGGAGATAGTGCACGACTGCCTAAGAATTTTATGGCAGAAGTATAGTAAAAGGAAGAAAGGTGTGAAGGGAAGATACAAAGTGGAGAGTTGATGATCATACCTGGAAGGCGCGGGCAGACGTTGAGTAGAACTTCAGACGGTTGCGGCGGGCGACGTTAAGCAAAATGGGGAAAGATTAAGAGGGCGGTGGTAACAGGAACTTAAAAGGAAGCGGAAGGGAATGCCAAACGATAGATCGTAATGAAAAGCGAAGGAGATCTGATGAGCGAAGTGGTGTATATGAAGAGTTTAAGGGCGAAACGTTTGAGGGAGTCATTTACGGATGGGTGTGTAAGTGCGAAGGAGTATGATTGTTGGGAGTGCGCCACGTAGGCAACCTCAACATCCTCTTTTATATATATATAAGATTTTATGTTAATCTTAAAATTTTTTGAGTTCAATTGAAATTTTAGTCAAGTAATTAATTGTTGTAAATGAGCCCCACTGTTGTTGGTATGTTAAATGAAAGAAAATTTCATTGCTACGCTCCAGCCACCAGACCAAGTAGCCAAGTTTGATATAATTGAATCATGCAGAATATATGTTTGGTTTCGTCTTGAGAGGCAAAAATGAAAGACCCATAAATAATTTATTTTGTCTCGATTTATGCAACACAAAATTTTCATATATATTTTTTTAAAAATTTCACATTGATATGTAAAATGGAAGAAAATAAAAATGTTGTTGTTGGGATTCAAACCCACAACATCAAGCATGCATTGCTGGGGGCAAAAATGAAAGGCTCATAAATATTTTTTTTTGATTTATGCGACATAAATTTTTATATATATTTTTAATAAATTTAAGTTACAAATTATTGCAACTTATAGTATATTTAATGTTAATCTTAAATTTTTTTGACATCAATTGAATTTTTGATTAAATAATTAATTATTGTAAATGAGTCATACTATTGTTGGTATGTAAAAATAAAAATGTTATCTCAGGACGCCCAACATTCATTGCTAGGCTCCAGCCAGCAGACCAAACAACCAATTTTGATATTTCTGGACCATGTAGAGTATATGTTTTTGAACTCGCGATGCCTGACATGCAAAATCACACTTCAACCACCAAGAACACGCGTCAATTTTCTACTGGTTTCATGGTAAAAAGGTACTCCCTCTTATATATACTAGAAATAAATAAAATATTTTTTTTTTGTAAATATATCGATAAAAAAGTTTGATAAAACAAATGTAATAATAATAAATAATAATTTTTTGTAAAGTATATTCCCATTCTTCTTGTTATTATATTTATCTAAGAACTAAAAAAAAAGTTACAAAGCCAAATCATCAATATTAGGTACAGGAAACCTCAAAATTGCAGCAATTCCAGTCATTTGAGCAAGTTTATCTCCTTCAACATCATTGAATTGTACAACTTTCCCACCAGTTTCTTGCACTGATTTCGTCAATCTTGAGTACTTTTTCCTCAGCTTAATATCCTTGTTTTCCAATATTTCTTCAGTGATTAGAAGTGTCTCAATTGCCAGCAATTCATGTGCATATTCAACATTTTTACTGCCATAACATATCCTATCACATTTAGTTAGAACCATATTCATGAATTCTTCAAGTATCTTCGTGTTAATTTCAGTTTTCGTTGTGCTCTTAATCACGTTCGTCACCATTTTATCACTCAAAATATCCTTCACATTGCTTTTGTTCACCATAAGAATACGCGATTTGTTGCTCTCAATGGATTTTATCTTGCATCTCTGGGCCTCAAGCAACATATAAGCTCGAAAATCATGCTTCATTGAATCATTGCTTGCGATCACCAGGTAAGATATGACATTCATGTCTATATGCTTCAGGAATGAAACAACTAAATTATCAAAAAAATTCTCCAAATTCAAATTATTTTTGGAGGTTTTTTTGTATTGTATAGTTGCACAATGAGTAGTAGTTGCTGCGATTTTATTAACCAATAAAATCTCAGCTAATCCATCCTTCATCAAAACTATCCCTAAATCATTCCTCGCACTATTTTGACTTGACCCGTCTATCAAAGCACTAATTGTTTCTTCATCCCACAGCTTCTTGCTCAAATTGAACTCCTTCTTTATTTCTAATTCCAAAGTGTGAAAAATTCCAGATTTTATAGTCTTACCGCTAACACGAATGATTGAGCAATCTTTCTCATAATCGACGGCTGTAACTTTCACTTCTAGCTCGAGTTGAACCCTGGAATTTTTCTTCTTATTTGTCGAATCCGAAGAAAATTGAATTTTTCGAGTCGTGAGAGCAGAAACAACGTCGCCATTAGCGATAAGATTGAGCAAAATCCACAAATCATCTGGTTTTTCTGGAATAATTTTGATTGTGCCAGGTTGATTTGGGATTAATTTTTCACCTGAAAACTTCATTGTGTTTGAATAATTTGTGAAAATATTGTTAAGTTTTTCAATTTTTGTGTTTTTTCTTTGTTATTTGACATCTTTATATATTATTTAATTTTTATATTTGCCGGAGTTCAATTGTCTATACTTGTACTTTTCTGTTTCGAATAAGGATTCCTCTTTTCTAACAACACATGTTCTCCTTTTCTTTTATTGTGGGGATTATAGAGGTTTTGAATTATATTGTTAAATGTAATACAGTAAAAAAAAAAATTCTTTCTTGGACAATCAAAAGTAATTTGTCATTTTCAATTCACTTTAGTATCATATTTCATTTATCATATCAAGTATAGATTTAGTCTCAATTGTTTACTTTCTAATTAAACTAAAACAAAAGTAGAGAAAGAGGAATTTTGAAATATGGTTTATGCTGCAGTATCTTCTATTAGCTTATTGCTAAGTGTTACGGATTAGCCTCAGCTCGATACCTATATAGTAAAGAGGAATAAGCAAGACAACTTAACACTCAAGTACTATTTGGAGGTGATCTCAAACTGCTTTGTATGGAATATTGAATATGTGTTTCGGTGAAATCAAAAGAAAGTGAGGTCAATGTTGTCAATCGTACGCTCAAGTTCCGAAGCGAAGCACAAATCATATATTTATTAGTTTAATACAAAAAATTGAATTAACGGTCAAATATTTAGTTAATTCTTTAATATATCAATCAATAGACAAAAATTCATCTTTAATTAGTTTAGAAATATATCAAAGAATCGGGTAAAGTGCATGGTACTCAATTTTGACACTGTCAATTAATTTGTACCTGCGTTTTAAAGTTTGTTACACATGTATCTACTTCAATAAATTTACAAAAGTAATTGTTTACATGTTGTTTTGTTGGTGTATAAGCAGTTTCATTGATAATATTGATTAATATATGGAGTTTATGGAATTGCTAGGAAAAATTTATCTTATAAAAAATAGATTTATCCCAAAGAAATTAAGCACCAAGTCAATCTCAAAAACGAAAAAGAAAAAGGTAGAGTATTATTTAACATAATTCCACAAATCTTCCCCTTTTGTCTACAATTACATAAGAAAATCATCATATCTATCTATATCTATACTATATTAAAAACGTGAAGGTCCTTCAAAATATTATTTGAATTTTTTATTTTTTTTAGACAAAATCTTTTTTTCACCATTTTTCTTTAAATTCTTATTTAAGTACATTTATAATATTGACTTTTAAAATATATGAAAACAAATAATAAAATAAGAACTTTTAGCCGTAGAAAGAATCCTAAATCTTCCTTATTTAATAGACTTGTGAGACCCCGTGTTTCTCATCTTCCATAATATACATATTGTGGCATGTTGTATAAGGCATATATGACTCTGGAT
>JBCEWC010021071.1:0-10629 GCA_038996855.1 Solanum aculeatissimum | reverse complement strand
GTGGCTTAGGACTTGGTTCATGGGGTGGTTCCTGGACACCCCTAGCTCACTGGACCTCCACATGACACCCCTCACGGGCCGTGGCCCTGCCCTTAGCCACTTTTTTGAGCCTATCTCCAATGTCTTCTGAATTTCAGGCAGCCTCACTGTTTGTGCCATAACTCCCTCATTCAAACTCCGAATCGAGTGAAACTAGTTGCGTTGCGAAGCTAACTCAAAGAGATTTAATTTTATATATATTATCCCACATGGTTCAACCCACATCAAAAGTTGTGACTGTTTAAAATACACTACCTAAACTGTCCCTCTAGGTCACCAACTAGCCCGTTTTGCGTTCGGCCACTTAAACTCTACCCGTGGCTACCAAAAGTCAACCATGACCAGTAGTACATAATATAAGGCCAACCATAAGAAGATTTCAAAAATGTTTGGGTTGTTACAGATATTCCTCCTAGAAGTGACCTATCTGGACACACTTGTAGCAACCATTTCCTCCCTCTCTACACTCTCCCAAGTGCATATTTCCACACTTTCCACAAGGTGGCATCCCTTTCGAACCAAAGGTTGTACTGGCCTGAGACTGAGAACCTTGTTTTTTGAAGTTCTGCTTACCTTGGGACTTCTGATCATACCTGTTACTCGTGGTTGGTGCACTCATTGAAAATGTTGTATAGTTAGAAGATCTCTTTTGAAAGTAGAACTTGTCTCCCTTACTCTACTTATGTTGGCTAGGCTCAGGACTTGCTGATTTGGCCCTCTTGATCATGTTCTCCTCCATATTCCTCTTGTTATCCTCCTCAAGTTTTCTCCCTGCAGATCGAGCACAGTGACCCATACAGGATAGTTGATTTACTCTAGCTGGGATATTCTCCATCTATTCGGATCTTAGCGGTGAGGCTCAGACTTCGAGTTATTGTGAATCTTTGAGAGTTTCTTTCTTGTTGTTTTCTATTCAGCCTTTGTATCAAATATTATGAGACAGTTTTATATCTTATTTTGAGACAGTTGTATTTACTCTTTCACACTATTTTAGATGCTCTCGTAGTCATGACTCCAGGTTTTGGGATTTCTTTTAAGTTGATTGTGAATGTTTTGCTTTATCTCATTCTTCTTTAGTTGTGATCTAATTTGGGTCGTGACACTTAAACTTTATGCTATGATACCAAGTTTATCATGCCCCAGAAGGGTACCATTGGCATGGCTAACACTAGAAGAACTATTGTTGATTCTTCAAGAGAACTACATAGCCTCATCATCACTTCACAGTTAACAAGGAAAGTAAATAATCAAGAAATGAATATGAATTAACCCAATAACTAAATCTCTGTCAATAATAGTTTCCAATGAACAAGGTTGGTAAGTAGATATAAATCAATTATCACTAATCAACATCTATGAAGCCTCTGACACAAGTCTAGAAGGTGCCAAGACAAGTCTCAAGCTACCTTAAAGAAATAACACTAATCAACATGAAATAATAGAAGGTCATTCTGAATAGCAAGGAGGGTTCACCAAGCTTTGAATGAGAAGTAGGTCTACAATGATGCGCTTGTTGAAGGCCTCTATCATCTGTATCTGTATCATGAAATGATGCAAGCCCAAATGAATACTAGTACATTGAATACACTGGTATATAAGATGGCTCAAGAAGTAAGGCTCAACATAGTCAATCTCAATAAGCTCAAACAATCAACTATTCAACTCAAAAATCTATCCAATCGACTCAATCAAAGATGCAAAATTTTTATAATGAATTAATGTTCCTAAAGAGAACTCTAGTATGCAACTCACTCAAATCATTTATGTATACTCAGGGAGTTTCTCTGACCAACAACCATCATATATGAGTTGGTGATGATACAACGTTTACATTGTCGTTACTACAACCGCTCAATACTTGCCAAGGTAAGGGATGATCAAATCAATCTGGATCCATAGTAAATCAATGTCCAACCTTTGGGACATAAGAGGCATAGCCTCTATCCTACACTGGCAACATAGTTTATGAGTTAGAGTTGTTATCTACTTATGCCCATATCGGTGCTCAATACTCCTCCCAGGACTCAATATGTTCATATCAATCAATCTAATCAACTCATTTTTAGTTTCATTTCGACTCCATTCAATCAATTAACAAATCAACTAACCAATCATATTCATCTCAATCAATAATCAACTACTCATACACATCAATTTAACATACTTTCAAGGTTTATCAAATCTACCAAAATTTTAGTTCAAACGTTCATTTGGACTCCAATTAATCATATTCATCACATAATAACATATAAATATTTTTATATTCTAATCCTGCTCAATGTTACTCAATCAGGGTATTCATAAATCATGTTCTTAATTTAATTGATGCATAAAGTGTTATATAGGATTATGCAACTAGGGTTCATGTCAACTAGTACAACTAAATGCTCAAATTTCATACTATCAGCATGTATATCATTAATACATTCATAGATATGCATGAAAACTTAGTACATATGGACAACTCGAAGATTAAGATTATGAAATGTTTCAACTCAATTTCTATGTACTAATTTGACTCATATAGATGAAAAGGGTGTGTGAATAAACTCAATTCAACGCTTTAGGAATCCTTATAAACCTGGAATCGTGAAGAACAATCGATGCCTGAACAATCCTCAGTCGCAAACTTAGAACCCTAGCTATTCTTTCCTCTTTCGTGCTCTCAAAAGTTCTAAGTGTGGAATGAAGGATAATACCTCTAAGGATATTGTTAAAGGGTCCTAATTAACCCCAAAACATCATGGATTTACTTAAAAATGAGTGGGAAAAAATAAAAATACTCCTCCTTAAAACTGCTGAGTGAACCACAAAATCACGTTTATAGGTCATGGTTCACTTTATGGGTCGTAAATGACCGGTCGTAGATCAGGGGTCTCAAAATTTAGATTACTGAAAATTGGACTTGGGTTCTATGAACTCCTTTTTACGGATCATAAATTGAAGTATGGGTCGTAATGACCTTTCATTGATTGGCCCTATAGTTAAAAATTATTTAGAGAGGTTTGGGATTTCCACAAGTCCATCTACGGACCGTAAAACAATGTACGACCCATAGATTGGGTCGTACATTGACCCCATACTTAGAAAATATTCTAAGTCACATCCGCAACTACGGAGTCCCATCTACGAATCATAGATCGCTCTATGGGTCGTAGATGGCCCCTCGTGGTTTCTCCCAATGACCCATTTTATGTCATTTTAAATTAATTCCTCAACTCAGTGAGAATACTCAAACTTAGACTAGGTGAAATAAATTAGAGGGTGTTACACTTTTTTCATATTTATCTTTCATTAGGTTCATAATTATTTTATATTTTCTAGAAGAATAGTAGAAAGTAATATTTGATTTTTTTTCTTAAAAATTTTTCTCAAGGAATTGTCATATCCTATCAATTAACTTAATATAGATTAGAAGAGTATTTCCTTCATCTCATGTTAGATGTACATCTTACTTAAAATAGTTATTCATATTATTTGATCCCATACTAAATCAGAATATAATTAATTAATTAAATTAATAAATTTATTAATAATCATATAAAATAAAAAATATTCATCTAATATGAAATGAAAATACTAATAAATAACGTGCAATGGGCACTTTTACATGTCAAGTTCATTGTCTTGGTATTGTTTGAAGTTGCCAGTAAGGGAAAGTTCCTCCGCATAGGCTAAATATTTATTTGTAAATTTTTAAAAGTAATTCTAATTAAATAATTTTTAATTATTAATTTAAATAAATTATATATAATTGTGTCATAGTAAATTATATAATCAAGTGTAAAATGAATCTCTCATAAATATTATTAATACTTAATAAATTTTAAATCATGTTAATTCAATGATTTTAATTTGTTTTTTTTTACAATAAATTAGATACATATGTGTGGTTGGAAATCATCTCATTCTATTTTTATCAAAAAGCTAATGTGAGTGGGCTTTCTTCATTGATTGAGAAGTTTTTTTTTTTTACTATAAGAAGTTAATTGCACAAATAATATTAGCAATATTCAAAATAATAAAGCTACAACTAAAGGATATAACTTTTAAACTAAAAAACACAATCAAAATGGGTCCTACAGTTTTAAAAAAATACCCTAATCAAATTAAATTAGAATAAAGAAAAATAATTTCTTTTTCGAAAAAGAGAGTTAAGACTAAAGCAGACATGTCGACAAAGATGTGGCTACTTTAGCCTCAACTCTCTCTTATATAATAGAAGATAATAGAATAGAAATATTCACTCAGGGATGAGAGCAACAATTATGATATTTTTTGATAAAAAATAGTTTATCAGTTCCTCGTAGGGTTGAAAGATGAATTAAAAATTTGTTCAAGATCTTGATTCCCATGGCCTAACAAATGTGTGTTTTTTTCAAAAAAAAAAATGATTGTATAGTTGATATAAATTTGAAGTTATACCTCAATTAGAGGTAGGCCAATACAGTTTTCATGACTTTCCTCCTTCATAGTCTTACTATAATCATAAACAAAATTTAGCTTCAAAGATGGGTGAGTGATTAATTATGATTAAAATCAAATAATAACAAAAGTTTAATATATTTCTTTGTTACTTGTTGGCATGAGTTGTAAATATGGTTGTATATATACTACTTTATTTCATAATATACGTAATCAATTACGTGGGAGAAACAATATTCTGTCATGCGATCTCATGTTTAATTGGAAAAAGGAAATCTCCAGTTTTAAATTCATCGAACCACCATATATTGTTGATAATGACTTATTGTACAGCTAATTAAATTAAAAACTAAGGCCAAGGAATATTTCCAATTATTATAAAATGTTAAATGCCCTTTATGCCAGGAATAGGATAATGTATGCTTGCATGGAATAAAGAAGATATGAAATGATGAAAAGCAACATAAATGAAATATACTAATATAGTGCTAGTACTTTATTATTAATTTATTAACTAATAGAATATAGAATCCAAAGCAAGCAGAACGTTTTTTTAATATAGAATTATTGGCTAGATAAGATATATGATTGGTCTTACTTTAGCGTTGTTAACGCCTTTCATGCTTTCAATTATTTTCCCTATCTTAATAGTTCCGTATTGATGGTGTCCCAAGAAATATTTGAAATAAACTGCCAAAAAAGACATCGAATAAGAGGCAAATATTCTCTTGTTTTCTTTATTTAATATCGAGAAGAAGAAAGTTACCAACTCATTCTCACTTACACATAATAAAATTAGTTTATTAAAATATAACATGTGTAATCAGAGGCGTGCCAAAGAATTGAAAGTGTTAGGACACTACAATAGTTAATATAAATATGTTTTCAAAACATTATACATAATATAGACATGTCAATTACTTATTACAAAATTTGGAATGAAATTTTCTGTAAACTTTACAAAAATCCAAAAAAGAAAAAATTGGTTTGTCACTACTAAAGATTTGGATTTGGAACATGCTAAAGAGGAAATCAAACTCAGGTGAACCCATCAATTGTCTACCAGAGGAGCCGCTTAAGTCTTGTTGCTAGAAGTGTCAAGACAGATATATACACTATTAATACACATATATATGTTCGAGGTTATCAGATGTCCGTGACCCTCCTACCCTATGGGTAGGTTCGCCTCTGCACTTTATTTTGAATTGATTACTGATCCATTGATTTATTAGTCTAATTTATTTTAATTCATTAAAAATTAGATAGATATATAATTCAAAGTGACTTATAAGAATTTTTTATAAAAAACGTTTTCAAAAGATATTTTTTATAAGGGTAATTACCTGGTTATGTAACTTAATTACTATTCATTAGGGTAATTTCTTTATATTACAATACATAGCAAGAGTTTACCTTAAAGAGCGAAAAGTATGGAATAAGGCTCCCTTAATGTTAAGCTTTTAATAGGGAATAACTGATAACTCATCTATCTCTTCAGGTGAGTTTAGTAGAAGAAAAATATTTTTCAAGGAAAATATTTTTTGAGAAAATAAGTGATTTTTTTTACTTATTTTCTAGTATTTGACTAGTAAAAGAAAATAATGTCCCAAAAAATATTTAATGTAATTCGAGCAAATACTACGACATCAAATTTGAATTTCTATCTTTAACACTAGCCTGGACTCCGAGCGTGAGTTGAAATTTGGTGAAGCTTTGAGTTGGGATTCGGTTTGGGTTCAGATCCTAAGTCGGGTTAAGAGATATGTAGTTTTGTCCTTGCTAGAAGTCGAGGTGAGAAGTTTAGTCTCATGATCGGGGTTAGATGTTGAATGCTAGGTTAGAGTCAAAACTAAGAATCGGGTCCCAGGTCGGGTGTGAGGGTTGATATTAAGATCGAGTCTCAGTTTGGGGTCGGGGTTAATGTTAGAATCAGATCCTAGGTTGAAATAGATAAAATATACTAATTATTAAATATTAAATAATGACAAAATGAGAAAAAATATTAATATAACGATTTGTTCACACAAAATGAGACTTTTCATCGTTATCTAGCAATGAATTTAAAATACTAAAATTTAAGCAACAATGAAAACAAATATTATATTTAAATTAATAATATAATGGCTAACAACCATCCGAACAAGGTGTAAAAGGGCAATTTCACATTTCTTTTGTTATATAAAGACAACTTGCATTAGCTTAAGAGAGAAGTAAAGTGCAGAAAAAAATGAAGAGGCAAAACAGTTTTCCTCTTCACTTGATATTAGTCATCTTCGTATTAGTATGTTGTGAGTACTGTTGTGCTTCATCTCATGTGAGACGGTTACTTCTTAGCCATGAATCAGAGCACTATGCAGTGATATTTGATGCTGGAAGCACAGGAACTAGAGTTCATGTCTTTCGTTTTGACAATAAATTGGATCTACTTCCCATTGGCAATGACATTGAATACTTTCTTGCGGCGCGTACGTCTATTTTCACTTATTATGAACCATTATTTCTTGTAATTATTCTTTTCGATAACCTAAAGCTAATTAAATTTAATATGTTTTTTTTTCGAAGAAAATCTTTAAAGAACACAAAACATTAAATGAATGTCGTAGCAAATTAAGGTGTAGCTAGATTTAGGATTAGGGTTCAATTGAATAACCTTCCCTGAAAAATTATACATACAAATTCAGTGAAACACTTTTTTTTTAGGGTGGGGTTAGGGTTGTTATGTATATGAACTATTATATTTTATTTTATTTTCATATCATGTTCGATTCAATTAATTTGGATTTGTATCATGCGAGGATCATTTATTTAATGGTAAGACACTCCCCAATACTTCTTCATTTCATTTTTAATAGTCACGTTGATATTTTCGAAAGTCAATTTGATTATTTTTTTTAAGTTAAATTAAATTAAACTAATTGTTATTTTTAAATAATTATTTAGATATTTTAAAAATCATAGGAAAACACTATGAATTGCAATGCATTTCGTAGATATATCGAGTTAATTAAGGGATTATGAATTGCTTATAACCTCTTAATATAATTAAAGTTTTTAATTAGGGGCAAAGGTTACGTTTGTTTCTTGTTTTACCTGATTTGTCCTTTTTGTAATTTGTCCCACGTGACGTATAAGATGTGGGTGAATAATAAATTAAAGAAATATTCCTAGCGTGAAAATTTTATATTTATAGTAAGAAATTATTTCTTAAACCCAAAGATACAACAAGCAACAATTACACTTTTCAAGAAGGGGTAAATTAATTCCCTTTTCCAAGTAAACTAGTTACAAGCATGATCACACGGGTTCAACATATATATATATATTTATAGAGCTAATAAATTTTTTAAATATATTTTTAAAATATTTAAATAATTTCAAGAATTAAAATTTTAAATTAATAATTATTATGACTTATATTATTCTTATATTATTTCAAATAATATATATAAAGTTTTTGGTTAATTTATTATATATTTTGTTAACAAATACTTTTTTGACAAAAATATAATCGTCGAAATATATTAAAATAATTATTTAATTTTATTTGTTCAGTTTAAAACGAAAGACTTAATTTATGATTTTATATTTGTTTTTATTCTAGTTCTAGTATTTACACAGCTTAAAATATTTACTAGGATGATATAGTAAAATCATAGTTAAAACAATTGAAAATATAATTTATTAAGGCTAATATTGTAAAATTATAGTTGAAGTAGCTGAAGAAATATAAGCAAGCAGTTCAAACAAGCACGTCAATAAACAATTGCCTTAAAAAGATTAAATTAAGAAGTCCACAAAATATTTTTATCAACCCTATATAATAACAAAATTGAAGCAGACAGCTCAAGTAAACATGTTGACGAAAAGTTATCTGTTTTCACATTTCTTATATATGAAATAAAGAGAAGTTATTTTATCTTCGAAAAATATGAATTTGTGATCAAATTTAAGCTATAAAAAATAAAGAACTTTATTTCTTTGTAAATATAACTTTTTGACGTAAAATAAAATTAATAATCGGTCCAAAAACACATATTAGTTATTACACGAGTTGGAAATAAAAACTGAACTACTTTAGTAGATAATTATGAAAAGGCATATTGAGTTGTGCATACGAACAGTTCAAACGCCACATGCTTCGATTAAGATTAACAACAATAAAGTATCTTAGATCTCCTATTAGTAGCACTGTTTGTTTTCACTGATATATTTTTTTCTTTGCATTACCTATTTTTAAATTAAAAAACAAAAGAAAAAAAGTGGAGTTGAGTATTGAAGATTTAAATTTAAAAAAGAAATCATCAGAGGCCTAATGATGATTCCAAATTATGCACTTATTGGCCAACTTAAAAAGTGTGTCTATATTATATTTATTTATTTATATTTATATAGACTGTATGTTATTGACTATAGTGTATAATATTTGCATTTGTTAAATCTATCATATCTGTTGCTCGCTGAAGGGGCCATGTGCCTATGATTAGTTTATTTATGTTTTTCAGCCAAAAGCTATTGATCAATTATCTATTTAAAGGTTTAGAGACAAGAGTAATATTATTTGATATATGTGTCCCTTGTTGACTTGACATAGAAATTAAAAAGTAGTAAATGATAAGAATAATTTTATCAAATTATTAAAATTATCTTTTGATTTCATAAGGTGGACAAGTATTATTGTTGGACATCCCAAAATAATATAGTGAACAAGTAAAGATGAACGGAGGGAGTATTAACTATACATATATGAGTTATACGGGTTTCTAAATTGTTACTCCCTCCGGCCATCTTTACTTGACCCCTATACTATTTTAGGATGTCCAACAATACTTGTCTAGTTTGTGAAATCAGGAGATAATTTTACCATGACAAGAAAATGATCAATTTATGGGAGTTATTTTGTCAAGCTATGGTGGTTTGGGGACTCCACAAATTGAATTGCAGCGATTTTCACAAATGCTACAATTTACAACGGTTTTAATAAACCTTCACGACGCCCTCCACAAATTGACTTTTAAATTTGTGGAGGTTTTTTAGTATCAATGTGTGATGGTTTAGAACCTTCACAATATGATCTCAAACTTTAAAAAAAAATTGTGATGGTTAAAAATGTCTTTATATGAGATCAAATTTTATATAATTAATTTGATTTGTGGATTCTTACAAAATTATTATCTTAATAATACATGTACAATTTGATTTACATCAAGCCTTCAAAATAATATGAATAAATAATTTTACTAACACACACGTTTAAAGCAAATCTAATTTTACTAAATAAATTCATATTAATAAACTTCAAGATTTCAAATTCATGTCCAATTAAAGTAATACAAACTTGTGTATAATAACATGAGCATTACACTTTTAAATACTTTAAGATACACATCAAATGAATATAAAAAAAAATCTATAGCATTTATTTGGTAATTGATACGCTCAAATTTACACTCTAAATGAAGAGTAAAATTGTCGTTGATCAAATATAGAACCTAACAAGAGTTGGGGTCAATCCCACAGGAAATTCGTGAGAATATATCTATTAACACTTAGTTTCAAACACTACTAAAAAAAGGCCAAAAAATAACGGACAAAAGTGACGGACTGTGTCGCTTTTTTCCGGAAAAGCGACGCAGTCACTTCCGTCGCTTTTTTGCTCGTCGCGTTTTGAATAGCGACGGACAGCGTGGCAAAATAGCGACAGAATATCGACGGATAGAGTGGATTTTTTTTTTTAAAAAAAAAGGAACAAAGCGACGGACTTAAAGAAATTGCGACGGATTGCGTGGTTTAAGTTTTCATAAACCAGAAAAGCGACAGACAAAGGGACCCCGTCCGTCGCTTTTCTGGAAATTAGTTTTTTTTTAAAATCCTTAAAAGCGATGGATTGGGTCCCTTTTTCCGTCGTTTTTCTGGATCTTTTTTTTAAAAAAACAAAAGCGACGGACTTTGAGTTCCTGTCCGTCGCTTTTCTGCAATTTTTTTGACAGCAGAAACCTGCAGTTTCTGCTGCCCACCTGCAATTAAAATTTCATTCAATTTATTTCTCACAACAGCCAACACCAGCCAATAAAGAAGACACAACACAAATAAAATACATAATAATAGACACAATCAAACAATAAAAGGTACTAAAATCATCAATGTCAAACTTTTAAATTGTTTCAA
>JBCEWC010021070.1:0-10630 GCA_038996855.1 Solanum aculeatissimum | reverse complement strand
TTATTCAAAATTGTTTAAAAATTAAGAGTTCGACGTTTAATTCGTACTGTGGAGGGTAAAAATTGGGTGTCAACAGCATAGATCAGATATATCATGACGAATTATTCAGAAAAAAAATCATGTCTTCTACAATGAAATCTAATAAGTGAAATCTCGAGTAATTATTTACACAAAGATTGAGCAAAAAATAACAAAAATTGCATCTATCTAATTTTAAAAATTAAAATTGTTCAATAATAGTATATTTAAGGGACTAAATAAAACCTATCTCAACTATAAAAAAGAAAAAGTGTTTATTTGATCTATTTTTCACCCAATAAAGTCAAGTTTCTTTTTCTTTTCTTTTCTTTTTTAAAAAATAAAATAAAATGTATAATTCAGAGAGAAAACAAATACAAATATAAGAGACAACTCCTTTTATTGTCATTTATTCTCTTTTTTACTCAATAATTTGAAGTGTGTCTGTTGTTACCTCATTATTCCCTTCCAAATATAATTTTTCCTTTCCATAATTCTCACAAATAATTCATTCACCTTTTCTCATCATTAATCATATTCTTTCTCTTTCATTTTATGTGTTAACTTGATCAACATAATATTAAAATTATAATCTTTTAAATTAAATATTAAATCTATCAAAATGTTATTTGAGTGTTATAATCTTAAACAATCCGAATAATATGTTGGATTTAAAGCATTATCAAATATCACATCATTTTTTATGAAATAAACTAAAAAAGAAAATAAGATATAACAACATATCTGGTGTAGAATGAAGTACCACATGGGTGTATATATATATGAATCCAAATTTGACGAATCACTCATGTTATGATCTTCTACATCTTGAGTGGTTGGGTCTTTCCGTTCCGTCATGGAATTCCACAAGTGAGGTGTGGAGAGGCCAAAATGCACGCAAATCTTAGCACCACCTCATAGAGATAGAGATATTGTTTTTGAAAGACCCTCATCAAAATAAATTGAGTAATTAACTACAATAAAAACTTTTATGAAGCCGGCATCCAGAACAAACTAAAGGTGTGCATCGGATCGATTCAATTTTATACATTATGGATTTTCAATTTTTAAATATGTTAAATCAATAAAATAAATTTTATCGATTTTAAATTCTTAACGGAGCAAAAACTATAATTAGTTACTTACAAACTAAAATATTAAAGTGAATAACTAATCATTTAAATACTGTAAAGATTAAAATATGTAAAGTATTGTTATGGTATCCTATTACTATTAAATTACTAATATTTAATATTTATAAAGGGGTAAAATAGTAAATTATTATAATCTTATTGGGTTATCGATTTACTCAATAACCCAATAATCTTTTTTTTAAAACCATTAAAAATCTGATAACTTAATAACTCAATAACAATAAGTCAATAATATTTTTATCGGTTCGATTTTTGCACACCCCTAAAACAAACTAATAGATACATACATAACCTTTCCCAACTAGCTCGTCAATCGATCTTAGAAAGTATTAATTTAGCTTCAAAATTTATCGATAAGTCCAAGTTAATTCATTGACAACTCATAACTAATTGAATTTCATATATTCATTATTATTCTTTAATTAATGAAATTAACATGATTTTTTTTATTATTTAATTATAAAAAAATTTCCTTCGTTAATTTTTTGGATTGAGTAACCCCTTATTTTTTAAATATTATATAAGAAGACAGATGACAATGACTAAAATTTCATTTGAAGTAACAGTAACGTAACAAGATTCATTCGATGCACCATACTCTACTTACTTTATAATAGTAAAATTACATATATATTATTTTTTTGGTCTTATTTTAATTATTATAATAACGTTTGACATAAATTCTTAAAAAAAAATTAATCAGAAGTTATGTTTGATTAATATATTTTTTTATAAATAATTAAATTTTTATCTATATATATTTTTTAATTTTAGTGTATATATATATATTTATATATAATAATTATTTTTAATATATCTGACGGAGTACAATCTTATTAAATTAAATTATTCCTTACTTCCTGAATACTTTCCTGTCCCTCTGGCCCACAAAGTTCAGCTATTTTCTACGTGTCAACTTTTCATTTGATGTCATTAGATATATGCACAATTTCCAGTAAACTTCACGCGTATCCAATCACAACTCTTTCACTTTATTTTTTTTCTCCTTCGGTGTTCGGAGCCCGTAGAATCACGACTAAATTCAGATTACGCTCACAACTCTTTCGCTTTATTTTTTTCTCACTCGGTTTTCGGAGCCCGTAGAATCACGACTAAATTCAGATCACGTATTATAGGACCCATTCAGGGGTGACGCTTCCAATAAAAAAAATTCATTTTCAGGGCTCAAATCCGAGACCTCTAATTAAAGATGAAATAGTTTCACCACTGCATCACAACCCATATTGGTAGGAAATTCCGTATTACTTTAACAAAAATACAGTTATATTGGATAAAATTCTTTCTTTCATAATTAAATGTTTTAATTTTAAGTTCTTAATGATTAAAAAAATCATAATTTTAAATGCTTCTTTCAAATAGGTCTTATGCATACAAATTAAATAAATTAATTTTCAATATAAATATTGAATTTTACAATAATAATATATCCAGTGGAATTTCACAAGTGGGGTCTAGAAAGAATAAAATGTATGAAGATTTTACCACTACCTCACAGAGATAGAGAGGTTGTTTTCGAAAAACCCTCATCTCAAAAAGCAAGCTCCATAAGTAGAAGAAGCAAGCTCCATAAGTAGAAGATACTAGATATGAAAAAAGGGAAGAAGAAAAGAACAAAGAAAAACAATTAATAATGAAAAACAAATGATAGTATATAAATACGATAAAAATAACAAATATAATACGAATAATAATAACACAGGATATAAAGACACGACTAATCCTACTAATCTACTATATCACAAAATCATACATCAACCTACCATTACTAACCTATCATCTTTCTACCCTAATACACGACCTGCACTCCTTTCGATCTAAGATCATGTTTTCGATAAGATGAAATTTTGTTCCACGACAAAAATAAAAAAACAGAAATCATTACCTTTCTTAAAGCCCGATGGGCCCACCAACGGCCCACTAGAATAAAGCCCAAACCCAAACTTCCCGTTAAGCACACTTGTATCTTTACTGTCACGCATAAATGATCAAATTATGCCACGTGTCCTCTATCACCGTCTACGCGGCGTTACGTTACGTTACGTAACACGTGTCATTATCAATCAATTATACGACGTCGTAATGAAGTGTAGTTTGGGGCAAATGGTAAGGGAACATATTTAGGAATTATACTAATATATTATTTTAATTAACAAGTTGGTGGGGTCCATCGTCAAATGGTCTTTTTTTTTAAAGTTAAAAAAAGGAGTGTACCAAATTAATGGAAGTTAAATGACGATATTGCCCTTTATGAGTTGATGTGACATGCTTCAAAAAATTATTAAATATCTTTTGTTATCAGACAAAAAACATGAGGAAAATAAATTCTAATCAGACAAATAGAATGAGAAATTTATTATGTGAGTGAATTGTTATACTTTAAATGATTTATTTATTTATTTTATAAAAAATAAAAACAAATTTTAAATACATTTTGTACTTTTTAGATTGTATTTGTAGGATTATATTAGATACGTTCAATAGTGGAGTCAAAATTTTAATTAAGGAATTCAAAATGTAAAAAAATAAATACGAACTAATTAAAGCGAGTTCAACTTTTACTATGTGTGTATAAAAAATAATTTTAATCATGAATAAATAGAATAATTTTTCGTTGAATGGAGTTTCGGATGAAACCCATAGTCATAAGGTGGCTCAGCTCTTGATATGTGTATAAAAATTAATTTTAATCATGAATATATAATATATTTTTTCTTTGACGGGAGTTCGAATGAAACTCCTAACCATAAGGTGGCTCCTCCCCTGATATGTGTATGAAAAATAATTTTAATCATGGATGAATAGTATAATTTTTCCTTGAAGGAAATTCGGATGAAACTCCTAGCTATAAAGTGGTTTCTCCCCTGAGCCGCTGAGCGTGTTATTGTTGTAATGAATATTTGAAACACATGCATAATTTTTTCAACATGCTATCATGTATTGATATTGTTCATTCAAAATAGATTATAGTTCAAATATCAAAATTACTGATAAATTATAAAAATTATCTGTCCAATTTCATCGAGCACTGATATTCTAATTGAAAGTATCTAAATAGGATATTATATCACATGTTCGATGAACACTGATATTCTAGTTGAAAGTATCTAAATAGGATATTATATCACTCGAAAGACAAATTATTGACAATGAAATTAAAAAAACTGAATAAGGACAATATTGTCATTTCCTTGAAAGAACGGCCGAAAGCTGACTGATAGAGTGGCCACAATGCAATTTTTTTAATTTTTAATAACAGAGTTAAACAAAAATATCGGCTGTTGTAATAATAATGTAAAATAATAAAAATAAAAAAATCGGTTAATTAAAATATATTAAAACCCTTATAATATTTGTGTTATCGTTACTAGTACATTATTGATTGCTTCTCTTCTTCATCTACCATTTTCTCTTCTTCATCATCTTCTTCATCATTCACTCATCAGCATCCAATTTTATTTGTTTAATCCTTATATATAATGTGTCTGTTAACACTACAATAGGAATATCTCTACGCAAACGCACTTCAATTCTTCTCAATTCTCCATTTTTTCCCTTCTTCTTACCCTCTCTATTAGGGCTTAAATTACTTTTTTTTTTCTGTAAAGGGGTGGAGCTGTTAAATACGTTTAACGGTTATTTTGGGGAAAACCCCATCTGGGTTTTTGATTTTGATTGGAATTGTAACGGAATTCTAGGTTAATTAGGGAAACCCCATCTGGGTTTTTTTTTTTTTTTTGGAATTGGATTGCTGATATTGTGGTGATGACTTTTGCTGGGAACGATGAGGAGGAAGGGCTAGTGGTGGTGATGCCAGGGCCGTTGTTGGGGTTGGGGAGGGGAGATCTGAAGGGTGATTATGTGAAATTGGGTGGAGATGATTTGGAGGAGGATAAAGGTTTTGTTGTGGGTTGTATGAGTGCTTCATCTTCGGAGCTTAGCTATGGAGGGAATAGCAGATGTTGGTCTCTTTGGTGGTGGGCTAAGTTGGTACTTGTCCTTATTTTTGTGGGAGTATTGGCTGCTGTTTTTCTCAAATGGGTTGGACCCTTCTTCATGGATAAGGTCTGTTTGAGCATGATCTTTGTTATTTCTTGTAAAAAAAGGTCTTTTTTTGGGTAATGCGTGTCCTATTAAATTATAGTATAATGTATTTGTTTGTATTATGCATTGCATGTGAGGAAGTGGAATTCTTTATAGCTGCTGGTGGTTATTTGAGAGAGAGCACTTTGTTTTAGCTTTTTTGCTTGCTCTATGAGTGCGTTGATTCATGCTTTTAAAACCCTCTTAATATATTAGTTTAATGGATTGGAGATTCATAAGTTGAGTGTGAGTTAATTGATGCTTTAGCAAAACTGGAGATTGTAGTATGTTATGTCTTTCATCACCAATTAATCTTTATTCTGTTATTGGCTCCTGATTCTGGCTGAACTGCTTATGGAGGACGTCTGAGCTACGTAAACTGATCTCTTCAGTATAGGCTGACTTTGTGAAGTGACTTCATTTAGAGTACTAAGTTTGGTACTTGGGTGGAAGAATTGTTGTAAAGCTGTAGGTGAGCTCAATGCTGCTAACTAAATCAGCGGAAGGGTTGTAGATAAGTTTTTCTTAGGTTATTAATTTTAAGAGTCACAAAGTCAATTCATTCATTTAGCATTTGAGTGAAGTGGGATGCTTATGGAGTACTAGGGGTAGTTCATTAATGGATTGGCTGTTAACACCATTCATTATACTATTTGTTATCTCACTCTGGTGATTCTAATTTTTCAATACTTACTGTAATGCAAATCTCCATGGTTTTATTGTTCTAGATCATATTGACTGTTATTTTTCCTATTCCAGGAGATCATTCCCATACTAAATTGGGAGACCAGAACATTCAGTACTCCTGTACTAGCAGTTCTAGTTTATGCTTCTGTGGCACTTTTCCCCACCTTGGTTTTACCGTCCAGTCCCTCCATGTGGGTAGCTGGGATGACGTTCGGATATGGTTATGGTTTTCTACTTATCATTGGAGCAGTTCCTATTGGTGTATCTCTTCCTTATTTCATTAGTCATCATTTCCACCACAGAATCCAAGTATGTACTTCATTAATTTTCACTGTCTGATTGCACCGACTTCATTTTTATTATTGACTCAAATAAATTAATTCATCTCTTTCGTTTTGCTTCTGTAGAGCTTGATAGAAAGAAACCCCAAGAATGCTTCTGTTATAAGACTAGCTGGTGAAGGGAATTGGTTTAATCAGGTCCGAGCTGTCACACTAATCAGGATTTCCCCTTTTCCGTACATAGTCTATAATTACTGTGCAAGGGCAACTGGTGTCAAATACGGTCCTTATTTGCTAGGGACACTCATCGGCATGATTCCAGAAATATTTGTTACAATTTACACGTAAGAATTCTCTCTTTTCTTGTGAAAATTGATTTGCTGGATGTATTTCTTGTGACAGCAATATGTGCTGATGAATTACCTATCAGAGGTGGGCAGGTCCTGCCTTCCATTCCTCCATGTCTGCTTTCTCCTCACACCTCTGGTTCCTAAAGATTAAAAAGTGACTTTTGTTATTGAATCATGTGTGAACTGTGAATATGTAGATACTCTCCCGAGTTCTGCTATCCTTGAGAATAAGAATAACGGCTTGCCTCAGTTTTCTCGTTCTAGGACTAGGACTGGTGACCGACCTAATTTGAAGCTTATACACTTCACATTAAACGGTAGGTGAGCTCAGAAAAGCATGGTGCCTAAGGAGGTTACCACTATCAATTTCTATTTTTTCTTTATAAAGTAATAACAATTTATTGAATAAGGGCGACAAATGTCTGTGTGCAAGAAGTATACCAAAAAATAGAAAATCTTACAAAAACATGTTTGTCTCTTCAAACAACACCCAATCGTCTATACAGACAGATGCCACAGTGCGAAAGTGTGAGGCGTGAGAGGTTAGCTTTGGTGAGTTTTAAAAGAGGTAGAGGTAGGCTGAAAAAAATATTGGGGAGAGGGGATTAGAAAAGACATGTGGCAACTTCAGCTCGGGGAGGATATGATCTTAGATTAGGAGATTATGGATAACACAAATTAGGATAGAGGGTTGGTTGGTAGTTGTGTGTTGCCTAGCGCCTCCTTCCATACTAGTAGTAGTCGAAGTACTCTTGTAGTTGTCCTCCAATTTTTGTTATTGTATGTTGTTTCTTGTACTTCGAGTAGCATGCTATTTTGTTGTAGTTGCTATCAATTTTTATTTTTCAAGCATACTTGTGGGATTATACTGAGTATGTTATTGTGGGTGCCCCTCAAAAATAAGGGATAATAATAATCTACTCAAATGCATAAAATCCTTCTCTATTCTATCAAAAGCCATCATATTTCTCCTCATGGTCCACATAAGTGCTACGAGAGCAACATCGCACATCCTAGGTCTTCTCTTCCATCTTTTAATGATCCATCTGAGCATGGCTTCTTTAACAGTGTCTGGTACTATAAGTCAAGACCAAACCATGACAGTGTTTTCCAGCAGAAGCGAGATGCTATCCAGCAATCTACAAGTTGGTGGTTCACATCTTCTCCTGAGCTTTTAAACATGACACACCAACTGACATGTGTAATCTCCTCTTTTTCAAATTCGCAGCCGTTAAGATCGCCTCCTCGCTGCTGGTCAGTTGAGGAAGGGATATTATACACATGGATATAAATGTTAATTGTTCTTCTCCAAGTTATGTTATGATCCACTTTAATGTTTGAGATGTTTTGAAGTACAGAAATAGTAATTTGATTGATGTATCAGCATAACTTTGTTAATGCTGGTCGAAAAGTTTCTTGGCTCATCTTTACCTTTTTTCCCCTTACCATCTTTTGGTTGCCTATAATTTTGAACTTAGACGTGCAAACTGACATTTTTTTCCTGAACTTAGTTAATATGCTCTCTATAAGTGAAGGTCATTGAAGGATATTTGAAAACCCTTATTCTCAACAGCCAAATTATCTTGCTTCCTTGTCCTATTATATTATGTTTGTTGGGGGCACTCCATATTGTACGCTGCTACACTAATTTTTCATTCTTTCAGCTTGTAACTGTTCATGCTCTTGCCGTCATAGTTTTTTCTCTTGCAGCAGTTATCTAGTTTTTCTCCCTTTCACCTTTTTTTTTGATGGGGTGGGGTGGAGGGTAGGGGCACCTTAAAAGATTATTACTGTATGCATACACCACCCTAGCCTGTGGATAACCGTTTGCAACTTTTATTTTGTGTTTCAAAAAAACAGTAATTTGCGATTTTTGTTGTATTTCTCTGGTGCAGAATTAACCAATCGTGGAAAATGTTTGAGCTCTACGTATCAAACATGAACAAAAAAGGTTCATGCTTATCTGGAATCATTAAGTTGTCTTTCAAGAAAATTTTTGTGGAAGTCAATTTGATGGTAAAATATAGTACAGTAATTAGACTTGTGCTTTAAGGCCGAACTAAAGTTTACAAGTCTAAATTGAATGCTTGATAGTGATTTCCAAACCCAAAAACTCTTCACAAATAGTTATATGAAAGGAGTTGAGGACTCACATTAACAATAATGGTTCTTCATTTCGACTATTAAATTTGCACTTGTTACATTCTTAAAGTGGGTTGGCAAAGAAATAACTTGTGACTGGGAAGCATTTGGCTGACCTATTCTATTAAATTAATGAGGAATTTCTGTTTATACTAGTAATCCTTTAAAGGTAATTGTTGTCCACGAGACATGTTTATAGGAAAGAACAAAAAGAGCAATTGATTTGTGTCTTCTCCTGATTTTTCTTATCTAGGGGGGTTGATGCTATTTCCATATTTCTTATTGGACAAGTTTTATTGCCTTTCATGTTTAGTACTCTGCTTGTCTATGATTATTCGGGTTTTGTTCCTTTTGCAATATTGTTGTTGAGGGCCGTTGTGGCAGGAGTCTAATTGGATTGGAAGATTTCCATGGTTCATTCTCCAAGGAGAATGCAAAACTGAACACAAAGCAAGCTTTTTACTAGTTTTAGAAGGGTTTCATTTGCTATATGCTGCATCTATATTCTGATAAATGTTTACTTTTCATTATTAAAAAACTTCCTCGTCTGGTTTTATTCTCTTAATAGTATCTCTTGTTTACTGATTAAGAACAACTTTCATTTGTTGAATACCTTTACTTCCAACTTTCTGTGCAGTGGCATCCTGATAAAGACTCTTGCAAATGCTTCGCAAGATCAACGTTTTTTATCAGCTACACAGATTATTCTTAATGTTCTTGGCTTTGGTTTCACTTTTGTTACTACTGTGATGATCACTATATATGCAAAAAGGCGGCTCAAGCAACTACAGAGAGATGAGGAGCTATTGCTACAATGAGGTTGTGCTCTGTTATTGTGTCTGGACAGGTTAAAGGAAAAAGAAGGGGGAGATCAGAGATTCTTTGACAACCTAAAAGGTCATTTGCATCCATCGAGATTCTTTATTGCTGCACAGGATATTATCTGCACATCACCATACAGCGGAGATCAATCGACAATTATTTGCCACTTTGGTTTTATTAGCTGCACAGATTGCGCGCAACTGCAAAGGAAGTCCAAAGGCAGGAGACTAACATAACTGACATACACAGAGGGAGCAATCATTCATTCAAGGCTTTGTCTCATATTGTGAGACCATCACTGTACATATGATTGAATAACCCAATTATGGGTAAAACTGAATTAGGTCTTCAGTATTTGAAGAATTAGTGCTTGGGAGTGACAGACATGTATGCTTTGATTGAACATTGCTATTTTCTGTAGATAACGAGGAAAGTTTTGGTCTGCCACCTTGTCTGCTTGCAGCATATAGTAGTATTGTTTGTTGTAAGATCAGAAGGGTCTATAGATTTGTGGTTTTCTGTGTCAACCATTTTCGACTCTTTTAAGGGTTAGTGAAAAAGTATATTTTTCTTTAGACTAACTATAATTAATCAGCTGAAATTGTTCCATGTAACTTGGTTACTTTGAGGCTGTTGCAAATATGATGCATCAAATCTGGAACCTCATTCGCTGAGGTGGAGTGGATGAAGTTGCTTCACTTTGAAGTAGAGGTTTTTAGTAATGGTGGATATGTAACTTCCCTTATAAAGCTACTAGTTTCTTTGAGCCTCGCACTTGTCTAGGTGACAATGGTAAGAGTCGGTCCCAATGAGTTTCCGTGGTCAGAATCTTTGATAAGAAAGAGGCGTTTAAGTAAACAAAAGTGAGATTTTAATGTTTGGATTTAATAAAATTAGTTCAATTGCGGAGGAGATACGGGAGGAGTTCAGAAATGTCCCTTTTAGGAGGTGATTTTGATTAAATGACCCAATTAACAGTGGCTTTGCAAAAATGTCCTCAATTCCTTTAAACTTTTATTTTAAGACAAAATTGCCCCTGCCCTATTTATTCACGCTACTTCGGCTTTCTTCTTTC
>JBCEWC010021069.1:0-10630 GCA_038996855.1 Solanum aculeatissimum | reverse complement strand
TATACAAGCCTCTATTACAACATAATCAAAAAGGAAAAATAATACAAGTCTCAATAGTTTTTGTTTCTCAAATAGAACAAAATAAATAAAGAAGTCTGATGGTCTTGAGAGTAGGGTGGAGCGACAAGCAACATCCTCTCAAATCCTCATAGGCTTAGTCCGTAAGAAAATAAAAATGTCAACAGGTCTGGACTCACAACCTACACACATGTATAGAAAACAAGAGTGAGTATGAACTAGTACACAACAAGAGGATCTACACACATGTAGAGGATAAAGGACTCAAGTACTCCTTCCATCCCAATCACATATCTCTAAAACTACAAACCTGCATGTAGGAAAGACCAGCATAAAAACAATATAGATATATACACAATCAGTGACTCAATCCACAACATCTTAATTGATCATTCTTAATAGTTTACAAGACTAGAGTTAAGCTAGATATCACACTTATTACAAGGTAAAACATTTTAGACATGGAATGGAATGGGATGGGATGTCATGATATTCAAGAAACATAATGTAGCGTCAAATAATCGTGACGCAAGTTGGTCTACAATACATATCACCTAATATAGTCAGACCAGAATCTATGGGGGCCACATATGGGTCATGTATCCACCGGTACTATTTTCCTTCGGAATTTATCTTTTATATCTAGGCAAAACCATTTTTCTTTCGCTTTTCTTTTCTTTTTCTAGGAAGAACGATTTCCCTTTAGCTTTTCATCAACATTGGAACATCAAGCAAATATATGTCATAAGAACACAATAATCACTTTTATAAGCATGAGAATATGCAAGATTCTCACAAAGGTCATTTATTCAATAATCAACCAATCAATCTCATTGTTCTTTGAATATTTATATCATCAATGATATCATTACACAGTAGTTACTTCATATCACAACTCAAGTTTTCAATAACGATTGTATCATCATAGCTTAGGACTATCCCTCACTTAATCCACATTTCACTAGTATTGACGTTGAAACAAAGCTTACATCAGGATGCCTGTATCATGTTTGAAAAATTGTCTGAGAGAAAATTTTATTCACGGGTGAAGTTTGAATAATCAACTACTATTAGGAGTTTATTGCGAATGGTTTGAGGGTAGTCAAGTAGGTCATAGACTTCTTAGTTAGATAGCTTAAGCAAAGGAAGTGACCAGGTTTAATGGCTATGTTATTACTGTGCCACCTAAAGTGTTATCAGATGAGTTGCGAAGAGCTTAAAATTAATGTGAGATTGTGATTTGTGAGACTGCTAATTTGATCAATAAACATTGTGTGCATTTTTATTTGCATATGTGCTTTGACTTTATTATGTTTTCTCGTGCACCTATCAGTTAATTCATACTTTTGTCTGTATTGGTTCAGTGTTGAGCTTAATTATTGGATTCTCTGGAGAAAATTGTAAGTTTTCACTCTAATATTTGCTTGTCCTCACACACTTATAGAGAAATTTAACAGACTGATTTCAAGTGGTTGATGATGAATACTTGACCCTCTATGTAGTTTAGACGAGCAATTAGCTTATTCAATTATGATATGCTTGGGAGTAATATTTTATCATTATGTGATTATATGTTTGTGTAGTTTATCATGGACAAAGGATGGATGCATGAACCAAAGTTCACTAAAATATATTTTGAAGGTGTCCAGTTTTTTATGGAACTTGTTCCATCTCACTTTGATCGAAATTATAAGATTTGATGTCCATGTTAAGATTAATTGAATATAAATTTTCACTATGTGGTATCTTGGTCGTCTCTTCATTGAAGTCAGATAAATTGGATCCTTCTATGATAAGTATGCCTGGCATATGGATTAGGTTGGCGCAAAATAATTTCATGAGAGAGCCATGTTAAGACGAAGGAATATAGATAAGGAATGTAGTGCTATGTACAATTTGGTGATTGGTTCTAGGTTCAGATTTACTCTTGGCTTTACTAGGTAATAGGTCAAAATGGCTTCATAGTATTGTAAGAAAGGAAGGGAGGGGGGGTTCATTTTTGTAACCATGTAGTGTATTTTAGGGTGTATATTTTGGTTGGTTCATGGGTTAGTTTATGAATAGGGACTCACTCTTGGATTGTAAGTATTTCTCCATCTTGATTCAAAAGTTCGGTTCTTGGTTATATATTTTTATGGTAATATCCCTGAAAGTAAGCCTGCTTTGAAGGGAAACTACTAACTTTGGAATTGGTACATCAGACTCTTTGTAATACTGAGTAAGATTATCTCTTTTATCTTATGTTCAAATACGAACATGATTTTTAGTGATGGATGATACAATGATTTTGAATTTCATTTTATTAGAAATTCTGAAGAAATTACTATTTTATCCCTCCCATTAGTTGCTCCAAGTCTTACTTGGTCTATTTTATGGTCGGTTTTTTCATTCCATTGAAAAGTTTAAGGTTGTAAGGGTTTTTGAGTTTTTAATGCTTAAGTTGTTCAAAAAAAGGATTCGAGTACCATTTGGGGGTTAGAGTTTCAGAAGAGAATTCCAACACATCCATCAATTCGAAAATATGAAAGTTTGTCTAGTTGAATTATCAAAATCAGATTTGGTATTATTTTCTATATTTTAGGTCTTATGTTGGAAGTTTGAATTAAAATAAAATAAGATTTGACATTGGTCAACAAATCTCATTCGGATGCTAGAATTAGATTTTTAATGATTTTCTTGGGTTCAGGAGGTGATTTTAGACCTCATATTGGTTCCATCATATTTTCGGATTGTTTTGGTCTTTTTGAGCCTTAGAGTTAGTTTGAACGTGATTTATTAGGTTTTGAGACAAAGACACATCAGATTTGACTTTTGATCATTCCACTGAGTCTGGAACATCTAAATTAGTTGGGCAACATATAAGAATTTTTTGTATGAGGTTTTGAACGAATTTTGAGTGTCCTTTTATAGATCTTTGGTGTTTCTGAAATTTCTGGTTTTTAGTGTCTTCTCTGCGTTTGCAAAAGTGGAAACTGTGTTTGATGAATACACATCCTTCCTTAATCACATTCCTGAAGCGTGTTTTGCATTTTCAAATCCCTATGCTCTTCCTTCTCCACGTTCGTTGGGGTATGTATGTTTGACTTAAATGATTGCATTTCCATTAATGTTCTGGTGATTTCAACTCCTAATTTCTTGTTTCAAACCCCAGATTTCTTTATTTGTTCCATAATTCAAATTTGAGAAAAATAGTGATTTCTAACTTGATTAGTACTCAATTTTGTGGGTTTTTCACCCATGCGCTCAAAATTAATATAGAATCTAGTTTTTCAATAAAATTTCATTCTTACCCCTTTTCAAAATTATGCGATAATTGGATGATTTTACCCCTGATTTTTAATCCTTGCAATTTCGGCATCGTTGGACTACTTTGATGAGTACTTTGCATTCTGGATAGTGTAAAATCCATTTAGAGTTGGAATTTTTTGGTTAGAGGTATTCGGGTGCAGTTTCAGTTATATCGAGGTAGATTTGGTTTTCTATATTTGAGATTGGGGTTGAGAAGTTGATTATTCTTGTGTTGTAGACTGTAGGATGGGATCATATCATGATTGTATTTATGTTGTATTATGATACCCATGAAGGAAACTTTAATTGTTGTGCTTATTCATGAAATTGATTCATATTGGTAATTTGAGGCCTATCTTTTGAAAAATGAAATATTTTTGAAAAGTGAAATGATTTGACAAATGATATACTTGTGAATGATTTGTGAAATTATACAATTTGTGAAATTATTTGAAAAATGAGATACTATGTGAAATGAAATGCGCGAGGCATGAAGTGACTTGAGAAATGAGATACATTGTGGAATGAAATATTCTGAGGCATGAAATTATTTGTAAAATGAAATGCATGAAAAAAATTATCGCTTGTAGCATATTTTGGAAACAAATGAGATATTTCAATAGTTTTTTTTCTTGTTTTAAAAGAGTTTCTTCCCATTGATTTGAAGAGAATGTTTATCATAAAGCATAATATTTTTGGAACTTTATTATTCTGAGGCTTGTGTTAACTTGATTACAATCTTTTGTTTGTGATTGACATACATTCATATAATGAAATAGGGTAAATGATATTGTGGCAACAACGTTTTGTAAGAATATAAGGCACCCTTAAAAATTTGACCACGAGTTAAGCGGTAAGGAGGATAAGATACTTGTATCATGACTCCTTGACCACAAGCTATGTCGCAAGATAATTGACACATTGTGGTTGGGGTATATGCTCTGCGAGGCCACCATGGGTCCTACCTGGTAGCTCAACTTTATAGGTGTATGCGACAGGTTGCGCGATAGTCTTTATTCGACTAGTACCACCAATGGATTGCATTCATTGCATCTCATTGCATTCCGTAATGTTGTACGTGATGAGACACTATGTGAAATTATTTGACAAATGAAAGACTTTGTGAAATAAAATGCACTGAGCAATGATGTATTTTGAGAAATGAGATACATTGTAGAATGAAATGTGTTGAGGAATGAAATATTTTGAGAACTGAAATTCATGAATTTTTTTGGCTTGTGGCATATTTTGAGAACTAAAGAGATATTTCAAAGGTTTTAAGTGGATTTCTTCCCATTGATTTAAAGAGTATGTTTATCATAAAACATGAGCTTCTGTGAACTTTATTACTTTGAGGCTTGTGTTGACTTGATTATACTCCTTTATTTGTTATTCTCATACATTACATTCATGTCATGAAACATGGTAAATAATATTATTCATATTGTTTTACAAAAGTCAATTTTTAGGTTATAAAGGACTCAAAGTATGAAAAATGCACAAAGTCCTAATGAACGACCAGGCGCAGGTCAGAACTTACCTGGGGTCGCTATAGAAATGCTCCAACAAACAAAAAAAGGGTGGTAAGAAAATGACTTCAAGGGGCATTACATGACAAAACATAAGGATAGCGTTCGAAAGTCATCAACCTAATGTTTAAACCGAAGTCAAATATTTTCACTTTTGAAGTTTCAAAATGGAAAAACTTGCATAAAAACCAAATGAAAAGTTTGATACATGAAATATCAATCTCAACAATTCATAAATGATATGCAATTGTTGCAGAATTTCTCTAAACACTAAACACAATAAATAATGGACAAAATGACCTTGAGGGTCATAACATAAAAATATGAAAAATGTACAATTACAAAAAGCCGAAAACAAAATTGCATGAAGTCCTTCCATCACCCTTTATATGGACCTATAAATTATTTTTTTAACATAATGACTTACTTAAATTATAAATTAATATTGTTTTAACATAATAGCTTACTTAAATTATAAATTAACTATTTAATCAAATCATTATAGAAATTTCACTTGGCAAACTAAACCTGAATTCTAAATTGAAGTTGCAAAAAGGTTTTGCTTATCAAATTCCAATTTGGAATTAACTTAGAAGATTCTTAATGTTTATCATGGACTTACCAAACAATTGTTAATAATTTTTTCATATATATATGTGTGTGTGTGTCTATATATATATATATATATATATATATATGTTATTTACTTTCTTTAAAAATATTATATTTCTTATAAAAGGTCAGATTGTTATTTATTTAGAAGCTTTAAATATAGTAATTTCTTGCCTAGATCGAATAAGAATTTTAAAAAAATTTAAAGTCCTTATATTAGAATACTAATTAAAAGATAATTATTTGAGGAAAAGATAGTAAATGACAATTTGTCTTTTGCAAAGTCTTTTAATAAATGGCAAAATGTTCAATTAACTATTCATAGAACCTTCAGACATTTAACATAGTATAGTTGGTGATTTGCTTGGACATGAATTTATGAGCCTATAACTGTATGTTTTACTAAAAGGAGTATCCGAGTGAACATCATTGTATATTGATAAATATTGGCCTACTTTACTGCATACTTCACATTTGAAGCCTAACTAAAAGAAATTCAATTTGAATATATGCACATATTCTTTGAATATAATCATACAAGCAAGACCTCAAACCTTATATTTTGAATTGACAGTAAATTCAAGAACTTTCTAATCTTTTGAGGCTTAAATGCTTTCTCAATTTATCTCGTAGCTAAATAGGGAAAATATATAAATGTAATAACCCTTAACCTTTTTCTTTTAATGAAGGACTAATGGGTTATTTTAACAAATAATTTTTATTAAAAGAATAATAATAATAATAATAATAATAATAATAACAAAAACCAGCCAAACCCTTTTTTTTTTTAAAAATATTGTGGCACGGCTTCAGGAAAAGCACACAGCTTTTCTTTCTTCTCTTTCGTTCCCTTCTGGTTGGAAGAAAGCACGAAACAATAGGGATACGTGGGAGGAGTCAATAGACAGAATTAATTGGAGCTTTATACCATTGTTTAGGGGTGATAAATTTTAGGTATTGAACCTTCTAGATGTTTTGTGCTCTTATTTGCTTAGAAGTCAGGTATATATGGTTGGGCAACTTCTTTTATGTGTTGTAAGCATAATAGATATAACAAGAAGATAAGGGAAATTATAATTATGCGACTATTGCTCTGGTTAGAAAGATTTGATCTATTCTAATCTCCCTTCCAGTGATTTTTGTAATTAAATAGAGATGATGACCGGTAGTTAGTGGGCTGGTTGCAGGAGAAAATTAACATATAAAGATGCAAAGTTGTAGCCTTAGAGCCACTGATTCAGTAGCTTCGCTTCCTTTCTAATTTCTGAAGGTGTTGCTGCCTTAGACATTATGGGTGCATAAATTTGTTAATTTGAAACAAGCTGTAGATGTTAAATCTTAAAACTTCTCTGTAAGTTAAAAAGTTGTCCAGCGAAGAGGTTTTGACTATGAACTGGTGCAACCTTTAGTTGTTGTCAAATTTTTCTTTTATCAATAATTGTCCTACGTACTGTTGGTCTCTTTGGGGATGTATAGCTAGCATATTGGGAAGTTGATTCCATGAAATAAATCAAAAAATGGATTTTTGTTCAAGAATGAAATCTTATTGGAACGTGCTTGCTTTACGCACCGGCATAGCTGAATTCGAATCCGCTGGCTCAGATGAGTGGCTCTTGGCTTTGTAAACATATCTATGTTCTTGCTTTTTCACTACCAATGAGTAGGCAGCTTTGGATGCTTATGGAGATATGGCTTTGGTAAAGATCTTCTTAGCGTGTGCTTTCTCTGGTGCTACTTAGAATAGAGATAGTCAGACTCAAACTTGAGAATGTTATAGCGCTGTGAATTAAGGACATTCTGATGGACCCGATTGGCTCTCGTTCTGGTTTGGCGGAAAGGTGAAGAGCTTTCACTCATTATGTTATGGAGATAGTTATTGTCATTAATTCATGGTTTAGGGTGAAATATTAAGGTTTATCTATAAGCTTAAAAGTTTGGGAAATTGGGACTTGACCCGACTAACGTAATTGATATCGATAATTAATATTTTTTCATAGATTGAGGAAAGTTGGGCTGTTTTGGTGGGTGTTCTACGTGTGCAAGGTTGTGGATATTCTCATCAGTAAGGTAAGTGAGACTTTAAGCTTTAGTGCTTGCTTTTCAAATAAGCTTTGAAAAATATACTTTTCTCTATTTGGTGCATGTGTTGGGACAAGTATGTGCTTGACAAAGTTCGTGTTTTTTAATTAGCCCTAGATATGCTATTTTGAGGAGCATATGGAATATTTTAATAATTTATATGTGGTGTGATGCTGGAGATCTTTCTTTATTACTGTGATATGGTTACTAGGGGCATACATAGCTGCCGTAATATGTTAGGGGCATACCCATGCTGCCGTAATTTGTTAGGGGCTTCCTACATGTTGCCGTAGTATAATTTTAGAGCATTATACATGTTGCCATGGACTTGTCGGGGTGATAGGTTGATCTCCTTCACTGCCGTTGATGACACGTTTTGAGTGTGGATTGAACTAAGACATGTAGTGACCCTTTTGAACATTTGTTTGAACTTAAGAAGCTTATCATGAAGTATATTCTTGTGTATATTATCTATGTATATCCGTTATACAGATGTATTTTATAACTCTTGTTCCAGGGGTGTTGAAGTAGCGAGTCGAGGATCTTACTGGGTTATATTTATATATAGCTCACTCCTTACTTGCATGTCAATGCAGATACTGTTGCAGAGGGTGAGACTTGTGGCTGATGAGTTTGTTCCCGTGGACTCTGTTGCGGAGGTGAGCCTTCGCATTATTCGTGGAGGCTACTATTTCAGCTCTAACTAGTATAGCTTATGTTTTTTTTCTTGGGGTTTGCATGCCCGACAGTTGATTATTTAACAATAACAATCTAGTATAGCTTATGTTTTTTCTTTTGATTGTATTTATTGATGATATTTTTGTCTACTCTCGAGATGAGGCTGAGCATGAATATCATTTGAGAGCTGTATTGCAGACACTTAGAGAATAAAACCTTTATGCTAAGTTCTCAAAATGTGAGTTTTGGTTGAGAACAGTTTCCTTTTTAGGACACGTGGTGTCACGAGATGGGATTCATGTTGATCCAAGAAAGATAGAAATTGTTTGGTATTAGCCATGACCTAATACTCCTACGGAGATACGCAGTTTCTTGGCACTAGCTGGATAATACAGATGGTTTGTGGAAGGTTTCTCAAAGATAGCCGCTCCATTGACACGTTTAACTCAGAAAGGTGTAATATTTCAGTGGTCAGATGAATGTGAAAAGAGTTTTTAGAAATTAAAGACTGCATTGACTACAACTCCTATTTTGACCTTACCCATGGCAGAGGGTTATTTCACCATTTATTGTGATGCGTCTAGAGTCAGATTGGTGGTGTCTTAAAGAAGAATGGTAAAGTGGTGGCATATGCTTCGCGACAACTAAAAATTCATGAGAAGAATTATTTGACACATGACTTAGAGTTGGCCACCATTATATTTGCACTCAAATTCTGGCGTCATTATCTTTATGGCGAGTCGTGTGAAGTCTATACCGATCACAAGAGTTTTCAATACATATTTAAGCAGCGAGATCAGAATTTCAGGCAACGACGATGGTTGGAGCTGCTTAAAGATTATGATCTTACTATTTTGTATTATCCTGGGAAGGCAAATGTGGTAGCAGATGCTTAGAGTAGGAAGTCTATGGGAAGCTTAGCCTGGATTGCAGTTGAAAAATGACCTATGGCTAGGGATATTCAGTCTCTAGCTAATCAGGGAGTTACAATTGATCATACGTTGCCTGGCAGGTTTCTTGCAGGTATGGTGGTGCAATCATCCTTAGTTGGGGAAGCCAAGACATGCCAATATGACGATCCCTAACTTGCTAGATTACAAGATTGAGTGCAGAGTGGAGGCTTGAAGTCATTCTCTATTGATGGCGAGGGCATTTTGCGTCGACATGGTAGATTGTGTATTCCCATGGTAGGTGAAGTAAAGCGGCTAATACTTGAAGAGGCTCATAGCTCGTGATACTCCATCCATCCAGGGGATTCAAAGATGTATCAAGACTTGTCTGATTTGTACTTGTTGAAAGGTATGAAAGTTGATATTTTGAAGCATGTGACTATTTTCTTGAATTGCCAACAGGTCAAGTATGAACATCAAAAACATAGTGGACTAATGCAAAACTTGATTATCTCAGAGTGGAAGTGGGAAAGGATTACTATGGACTTTGTTATTGGGTTGCCGAATACTTTCAAGAAGCACGACTCAGTTTGGGTGATTGTGGACAGACTCAGAAAATCTACCCATTTCATACTAGTTCGAGTTACTTATACTGCAAAGCAGTTAGTATATATTTACCTCCGAGAGATAGTTTAGCTTCATAGAGTGCCTATTTCAATAATATCATTTCGAGGTGCACAGTTCACTGCTAAGTTTTTGAAGTTTTTTCAAAAGTCGTTGGGATCACAAGTTGAGTTGAGTACAACTTTTCATCCCCAAACTGACGGACAGCCTGAGCGGGTTATTCAGATCTTGGAGGATATGCTTAGAGCTTGCGCGATTGATTTTGGTAGACATTGGGATGACCAGTTGCCTTTGACAGAGTTTGCTTATAATAATAACTACCAATCGAGTATACAGATGGCACCTTATGAGGATCTATATGGTCGTAAGTGTCGATCACCTACTGGATGGTTTGAACCTGGCGAAGCACAATTACTAGGTCTAGATTTGGTTCAACAGGCCTCAGAGAAAGTTGCAGTAATACGAGAGCGTCTTCGAACAACACAAAGTAGACAAAAATCTTATGCAGATAAGAAAGTCCGTGATGTGGAGTTTTTGAAGGGAGAAAAGGTGTTTTTGAAAGTTTCTCCTATGAAAGGAGTTATGAGATTTGGTCAGAAAGGAAAGCTGAGTCCTAGATATATTGGTCCTTATGAGATTTCAGATCGGATTTGATTGGTGGCATACCGACTTGCTTTACCTCTGAGATTTTCCACTGTACATCCTGTATTTCACGTGTCCATGCTTCAACGGTATGTTTGTGATGATAGCCATAAGATTAACCTAGAGGAAGTGGAGCTTGATGAGAATCTATCATATGAGGAAGGTCCGATATCTATCCTGGATAGGCAAGTACGACAATTGAGGTCGAAGAAGATAGTTTCAGTGAAAGTGTTATGGCGTAATCATCCAACCGAAGAAGCTACTTGGGAG
>JBCEWC010021068.1:0-10631 GCA_038996855.1 Solanum aculeatissimum | reverse complement strand
TATATGGCAAGGGCACATATATAGAAGTGAATATAAGAAAGGACAATATAACAATATGCCATGAAGTCATGATGCATAAAATGCCATAATGATTTATATACAGGGAATGGAACCATAATCGACATCCAAATCCATGTGATCTACAACATGAACTTGCCCAATGAAAGACCTCCTATTGGATCGGAGGTGATTACTTGCCAAGGGTAATCCATACCACACCTTATGGGCCTCCCATTTCGGTGTGATGGCCACCTTCCTTATGGGTCTCCCATTTTGAAAGGGTTTACATAACATAGCATATCTCATCATATCAAAGCATACCTTATAGGTCTCCCATTTTTGTAGTAACCTATGGAGGCACATAGTTTTAAGAAAGGAGGGGGACCCTTGGGGATAGTCCACTTACTAATCCAATATTTCTCGGTACTAAGTCATCATCCCACAAGAATACATATACGTATACATATACATTCTTTTAAAATGAAACTTGACCTTTGAACTTCAAGTCATGCATACTTGGGCTTAGAAGACAAACATACTTTCAATACTCTTATGCATACTTAACAATAGTCAAACATAGTTCATAGTCATGCATCATGGGCTAAAAAGCCAAACAAACTTCTATGTCATACTTTATGCATAAGAGTAGCTCCATTCATAACCTATCATATCATATCATATTGGTGCAAGCACCCATGTTGCTCAAAGAGCCATTGCATAGACTTAGTGTGATCACAACTTAACCTTAACCCATACTTGTTCAAAATCATAGTCATAAATATGTTTGGGACTTAGCCCACATCATAACGTTCAATATAAACTATTAATCATGCATGCAATGATATGAGGAACAATATGAATAGCATGGGTAATGGAATTCAACTTTACAATTAATTCAAGAGTAGTTCATGAGAAATTCAAGTTAAATCTACCATTAAAACATCATTAAAATAATACCCATGCATAATTTAAAGGTGTAAGGGACATACATACTTGATCATCATCAACACCATTAAACCTTCATGAAATTCAAGTTTAAATCAACCTTAAAACACCTAATTACTACAACACATAATTCCAATCAACTAATTACTTCAAAATTTAAAGAACCCAACCTTAATTAAAAACTTAAAAATCAAATTTGAAGAGGAGGGTTCTGGGGTTTTTATGGATGAAAGGGAAACCATGAATCAAAACCTACATACCTTAAATAGACCAAGGGAATTGAAGAGTCAAACAAGCAAGGGTTGTCTTCCCCAAAATTCATCAAGCTTTCAACAATCGAGGTTAAGAGAGTTTAGAAATTTTCAAAGAGTAATGAGAATCCTTAGAATGGATGAAAAGGGGTTAGGGTTAGGTTAAAGGGGTTTAGGGGACCTTAGAAAGTAAAAAAGAGGCATAGGGATTATTTAAATTATGAATTAACCATTAATAATATGGAAAAGTAATTGGAAAACAGTGTCACACGGTGGACAGAAGGTGTCCATTCAATTGTACACGGACTATGCACCTATCCGTGTACCATGCCTTGGTCTCATCTTCGGCTCGAACTCTCGGGAGGCTTTCTGGATCACTTTAAGAAGGGGGTCACAGGTTATGTGGCTTCACGCAGACCGTGTACTGGTCTATGGAGCCACACTTGGCCCAAACCCCAACCCCACACCGCGGTAAAGACACTGCCTCACTTGACAGGATTCCAAACGGACCATTTGAGGTCTCACGGACCGTGGGTTGGTCCGTGGGACTTCACTTGGTCTATGGGGTGGTTCCTGGAAACTCTGAACTCCCTGGACCATCACAAGGACCCCCACATAGATCGTGGACCCTCACACGGTATGTGATCTTGTCCTTGGGCCATTTCCAGAGCCTATTCCCAGCGTCTTCCGAATTTCGGGCAGTCTCACTATTTTGGCCATAACTTCCTCATAAAATCTTTGAATTGAGTGAAAATAGTTGTGTTGCAAAGATACCTCAA
The DNA here is from genome assembly GCA_038996855.1 of Solanum aculeatissimum. Lineage (NCBI taxonomy): Eukaryota > Viridiplantae > Streptophyta > Magnoliopsida > Solanales > Solanaceae > Solanum > Solanum aculeatissimum. The sequence goes on along the minus strand of JBCEWC010021068.1, from coordinate 8,656 downwards.
AGAGATTCAATTTGATATGAGTATACCACATGGTTCAACCCGTATAAAAAGTTATGTTTCCTCAAAGTACACTACCCAAACGGCCTCTCTAGGCCACCAAATAATCCATTTTGGTTTCGGCCACTTAAACTCAAACCTCGGCTAACAAAACTCAACCATGACCAGTATAACATCATACAAGACCAACCATAAGAATGTTTCATAAATTTTTGGGTCGTTACAGTATGCCTCGGTTGATTGGAAAACTAGGCAAGTTAGATTTCAAGTTCCTAATGAACCGGTGTTGGAATGGAAGGGAAGTGATTTCGTGGTTAAAGGTCGGTTTATTTCCTACCTCAAAGCCTAGAAGATGATTTTTAAGGAGTGTATTTATCATATTGTGCGGGTTAGAGATGTGGAGGGTGAGTTACCTAAGTTTGAATCCATTTTTGTGGTTAATGAGTTTTCTGATGTATTTCCCAAGGACTTGCCTGGTTTCTCTCCCGATAGAGAAATAGATTTTTTCATAGATCTCCTTTCGGATACTCAACCTATCTTTATTCCCCCTTATACTATGGCCCCGGCAGAATTGAAGTAGTTGAAGGAACAATTGAAAGATTTTCTAGAAAAGGAGTATATTAGGTCGAGTATTTCACCTTGGGGTTCTCCCGTGTTGTTTGTGAGAAATAAGGATGGGTCTCTCCGAATGAGTATTGATTATCGACAATTGAACAAGGTGACCATTAAGAATAGGTACACGTTACCACAGATTGATGATTTGTTTGACCAAATTCAAGGAGCTACTCATTTCTCAAAAATAGACCTTCGTTCGGGTTATAACCAATTGAAGGTAAGGGAGTGTGATATTCCTAAGATGGCCTTTCAGACTCGTTATGGTCATTTTGAGTTTGTGGTAATGTCATTTGGGTTAACTAATGCACCGACGGTATTTATGGATCTTATGAATTGGGTGTTCAAGTCGTTCCTTGATAATTTTGTGGTAGTATTCATTGATGACATTTTGATTTACTCTCATAGTGAGCAAGAGCATATGGATCATTTGAGATTGGTTCTTCAAACATTGAGAGATAAGCAATTGTATGCCAAGTTTAGCAAATGTGTAGTTTGGTTGGGAGAATTTTCTTTCCTTGGTCATGTGGTGTCCAGTGATGGTATTAAGGTTGATCCTAAGAAAATCGAAGCGGTGAAGGATTGGCCTAAACTGTTGACTCCTTTTGATATTTGAAGCTTTCTTGGTTTGGCCGATTATTATAGAACATTTGTTGAAGGGTATTCCTCTATAGAGTCTCTATTGACTAAGTTAACTCAAAATAAGGACAAGTTTGTGTTGTCCAATTAATGTGCAAAGAGTTTTCAAACCTTGAAGGATCGACTTACATCCGCTCTGATTTTGACTTTGCCAATGGGTTAGATGGGTTTGTGGTATATTGTGATGCATCACGTATTGGCTTGGGTTATATGCTTATGCAGCATGGTAAGGGGATAGCTTATGCATCCCAAAAATTGAAGGTGCATGAACAAAATTATCCAACCCATGATCTTAAGTTGGCGGCGGTGGTATTTTCTTTGAAAATTTGGCAGCATTATTTATATGGGTTGTATGTGGATGTCTTCACCGATCTTAAGATCTTGCAATATGTGTTCACCCAAAGGGAACTTAATTTGAGGCAAAGAAGGTGGTTGGAACTTCTCACAGACTATGATATGAGTGTCCTTTATCATCCCGGCAAGGCTAATGTTGTGGCGGATGCCCTTAGTAGACTCTCTATGAGAAGTGTGACCCATGTGGAAGAAGAGAAAAAGGAGATATTAAAACATGTGCACCATTTGTCTAGATTGGGTGTGAGGTTGGCCGACTCTGACAATGGTGGAATTCTTGTTCAAGGTGGGTCCAAGTATTCCCTAGTGGTTGATGTTAAGAAGAAACAAGACTTAGATCCATCCTTGGTGGAGTTGAAGAAGTTGGTTTCCCATGACAAGATTTAGGTTTACTCCTAAGGGGGAGATGGTGTACTACGGTGCCAAGACCGTTTGTGTGTTCTGGATGTTAATGTCTTAATGGAGATTATCATGAAGGAGGCTCATAATTCTCAATATTCTATTCATCCGGGATCTACCAAGATGCACTGAGATTCGAGAGAGTTGTATTGGTGGCATGGTATGAAGAAGGATATAGCCAAGTTTGTATCAGAATGTCCTAATTTCCAACAAGTGAAAGTGGAACATCAAGGCCCAGTGGCTTGACCCAAGATATTGAAATTCCTACTTAGAAGTGGAAAGATGTGAACATGGACTTTGTGGTTGGGTTGCCCATACCCGGAAACAATTTGATTCCATATGGGTTGTGGTTGATAGAATGATTAAGTTGGCTCACCTTTTACCGGTTAAGACTACATATAGTGCCGAGGAGTATGCTAAGGTATATATTTGAGAATTGGTAAGGTTGCATGGTGTGCCAAGGTCTGTCATATCAGATCGTGGTATTCAATTTACCTCTCATTGTTTGAAATCTTTTCAAAGGACATGGTACTAAGGTCAAGTTGACCACCACATTTCATCCTCAAATTGATGGGAAAACCTAAAGGGCAATTCAAACCTTGTAGGACATGTTAAGGGCTTGTGTGTTGGAGGTTAAGGGAAATTGGGATGATCATCTACCTCTCATTGAGTTTTCTTACAATAAAATCTTTCATGCTAGCATTGGCATGGCACCATTTGAAGCTTTGTATGGTAGGAGATGTAGGTCTCCGGTTGGTTGGTTTGAAATAGGTAAGGCAGCCTTGTTAGGCCCAGACTTGGTTATCGAGGCCATAAAAAAGGTGAAGGTAATTAGGTAAAGGTTGAAAGTGTGGCTTATAGGTTGGACTTGCCTTTGAACATAAGCTCCATTCATCCGGTATTCCATTTTTCCATGTTGAGGAAATTGTTTGGTGATCCTAAAGTAATTACACCTTTGGAGGGTGTGACGGTTGAAGAGAACTTGACCTATGAAGAGGTGTCGGCTGAAATCTTAAATAGGCAAGTGAAGCGGCTTCGCAACAAGGAGGTAGCTTTGATCAAGGCGCTTCGGAGGAACTAAGACGTGTAGAGTGCAATGTGGGAAGTTGATTTGGACATGATAGAGAAATATCCTTTTCTCTTCCAATCTACTCAAGACTAAGGTACTAGGTTCTATCCTTTTATGGTCATAATTCTTTAAATTCTTGAGTTTCATGAAATTGCATGCATACATGAGCACGAAAATGATTGAAATGATATTTTTACATGAGCTTTGGAAGACTTTTAAAATGATGCATGATTCATTATATGTTTGATGAAAATATCTCTTGTTTGATTGTTGTCCTCGAGACGTAGATTTTGCTCATTCGAGGACAAATATTCCCAATGGGGAGATGATGAACTGATCCACAAATTTCTGAACTTCGTAATGGTTGGTCAAGGTTAGTGTTAAGCTGATCGTGATTGAATTGTTGTAGCCATGGGTTGTATTTTAGTGGTCGGATTCAAAATAGATCTTTTTGTTAGATTGTGAATCCGGGTTGACAATGTACTTTGAAAGATCTTAACTTTTTGTAGGGGATAAACTATGTGGGATTCTGTATATCAAATTTAAGATCTTTGAGTTATCTTCGTAACACAACTAGTTTCACTCAATTCGGAGTTTGTATGTAAAGATTGTGGCCATTACAGTGGGACTGCCCGTGTGTGGACATGTTCTGAAAAAGGGCAAGTAGCCTGAGTTTAAGGCAGACCCACATGGAAGGGTCCACAAGTCGTGTGAAGGCTCATAGCCTATGAGGGGGTCCGTGGGTTGATCTAGTGAGTGGGTCTGAGTGATGGGCCAAGGCCGGAACCAAGTGAAGTCTTACGGACCAGTTCACGGTCCGTGTAAGGTCCCACGGCCCGTAAGAGGGTCCTATGAAATGATCCAGAGAGTTGGCAAAGGTTTGGGGATGGAATCTAGACCAAGTAATGCTTTACGAACTAGTACACAGTCCGTGTGCAGCTACACGGTCTGTGATACCCCCCGTGACGTGATCTATAAATTCCCCCGAGAGTTCAAGTCGAAGACGAGATCAAGTCCACTTACACGGGCAGGTACACGGCCCGTGTACCTGCTGACGGGCACTTTAGCCCTTCCGTGAGACCCTATTTCTAGATAATTAGTCTGTTTCATTAATGGTTAATTCATAATTTAATTAGATCCTATACTTCTTTTAGGCTTTTTAAGGTTTCCTAAACCCCCTAAATCAAACCCTAAACCCTGTTCACCCATTCTAACATTCTTCAATCCATTTTGAAGTTCTCTCAATCCTCTTGATCTCCATTGATGAAAGCTTGAAGCAATTTGGGGAAGATCATTTTTCTTGTAATTCCATTCAATTGTCTTGATTAAACTCAAGGTATGTGGGTTTGATTCATGGATTCCCTTTCATCCATTAAGACTGAAGAACCCTACTCTTTAATTTTATGAATTTAAGCTTCTTTAACTATGGGTTCTTTAATTCTTTATATATTTTATTGCATTGAGTTGTAGGCTATAGAATTTAGGTTATTTAATGATGAATTAAGTTTGAATTTTATGAATTGCATGGAAATTTTTGAAGGATCAATGTGCATGTCCCTTTAATGGTTTAATATGCATGGGTAAATTGCATTAGGTTTTGATTTGGGATTTTATCATGAATTATGTTCAATTATCTATTGATTTATGATTTAAAGTTGAATCTCCATTACCCATGCACTTTATCTCTCATTCATGGCATATGCATTGAAGTTTGGTTATGATGAAACTCTTGTAAGGGCATGGCCCTCTTGTTATGATATGATATGTTAAGGCTTGTGATCACATAGTCTCTTGTTATGGCTTTTTGATCATTATGGGTGCTTGCACCACTTTGATATGTTATGAAGGCTTGATATGATATGCTATGTAGATGAGCTACTCTTATTTCATTGATATGGAAATGTTTATTAAAACTTTTGCTAGCTTGTAGCCTATGTATGGATATGGACTTGATCATGTTTTGGTCTAGCTATGATGCATGATTTGAAAAGAATGTCAACTCTTCATTTTGAAAAGCTTGCATGGATATATATATATATATATTCCCGTGGGATGAGGGCTTAATACCGAGGGATTGGAGTCGGGGTGCACTAGCTCCAAGGGTCCATACTCCTTTCCATCAAACCATGTGCCAACATGGGATATCTCCCTAGATAGGGATTGACTTGTTATGTATCCTTTTGTTGAAGGTTTGACTAGGGATCTACCTGACAAGTAGACCGGATCCAAGTAGTAGCATGCTCGGGTCTCTTCCAGTGTAAGTTGAGGCAACATCCCCGCTATAATATGATCTTAGGTTGCATTTCATGCATCATGACATGGCATAATTTTATAATACATTCCCTTTGGGTATGTGCATTCCTTTCGAATCACTTGACCCCTTGTCATCTTAGTTGGTCGTATTATATTGTCATATGTATTTCATGCCCGCATACTTAGTATATATTTGTGCTAACCCATACTCTTTATCTACATGTTCTAACCATGTAGGGACTGGCGATGACTTCTATCTTTAGGAGGACGATGAGTGACATCCTTGGAGTTACTAGCTTAGGGTGAGCCTTATTTCTCAAGAGAAATAACCACCCTCTATCTTTCTTGTATTTGTTTATTTTCTTATGTCATGAATTGAGGGTGAGCCCTAAACTATGTCAAGGCCCCACTCATTCTTATGTAGAGATTATGTTGGATAGACTATACTCTTGAACGTTATATTATGCTTATTTTGGGTTGTTATGACTATTGGGATTATGTTATGGAAATAATGTTCCGATTATGCTTATGATTATGCTTATGAGATTATGAATGTTGGGAATGTTCTTATGTGGAAAGTCCCCTAACCCGGTGTGCCCCCATAGCTTGAGTACTACTTACCCGCCCCTTAGAAATACTTGCTATGTGCTATGTGAATCATGCTCATCCTATTCCCGGCAACATCCCCATAGCTTGAGTCCAAAGCCCGGTTTCCCCTAGAATTATGTGTTATGTGTTTACATTTTTGTGCTTCCGAACCGATGATATGTGTGATGATGATGTGATGACTTGATCGAGATCCTTCGGGTTCTCCTTCGCAATGTCACATCCAGGCCCCACTTCTAGGTCGTGACAGTGGAAGAACCCATGTATGAAAGACACACATACCTTAAGACCTTGAAACTTAAAAATTAAGACTTGAAGAACCATGATGGAATCACCTTGAAGCTTGGTCTTCAATGGGTGAACTTGAAACTCTAGCATTTTGGAGGAACTTGATGGAAGAACATTAGAGAGGAATTTGAGAGTGTATGAGAAAGATTTAGGGCTAAAAAAAGGAGAATTTTTAAGGATTTGCGTATATAAGGGTGTTGGGATATGTCCCTACTATCCTTAATTAAGAAAAAGTTTGAAAACATTTACACACCGAGGGAATAGGGGCGTGACATAGCTTGGGGATCGCACTATGTAATCTTGTGCGAAGTTTAATTTTTCTCCTCTTTTGACCTAAGAATGAGTTTAGAACACTTTTTTATTATACGACATGGATTGGTCACACACCCTTCTGAAAAGTACAATTTCATGCAAAACATTATTTTTCGATACGAGTGTCCTAAAAATTAAAAGAGACCGTTCTCCTACACAATTTCTCCTCCTTAAAAAGAATACAAAATTAAATTTGTTAAAAAATGTATGGATTTTAATATATTCAAGAAATACGCCATAAGGATATCCCAAGGTGCATTGGGAGGTGTTACATCAACCCACTTCTTACCGATAAAGATAACTAACATTGCTGAGGTCCATGCCAGATTGTACGAGATTGTCAAACTATATGTATCTTATTGATCCATCATCTCAGATAGAGAAACCAAAGTTGTTGATCAATTTAGGAAGTCATTTCATAACATTCTAGGTTCTTAGTGCATTCCATCCTCAAACAGTCGGAAAAGCAAAGCATATAGTTCAAACTTTGGAATACATGTTGAAGGCCTGTGTAATTAATTTCAAGGCAATTGGGAAGACTACGTTTTTCTCTTTGAGTTTTCATATAATAATAATTTTTATTCAAGTATTCAGATGATTTCTTATGAGGCTATGTATGGGAGGAGATATAGATCGCTAATTGATTGATTTGAGATAGGTGAAGCTTAGTTGATTAGGCCATACTAGGTTCACCAAGAGATGAAAAAAGTGAAAATCATGTAAGAAATGTTGACGGTAAGACAAAGTCGTCAGAAGTTCTACACTAATATTTGGAGATTAGATTTATTGTTTAAAGTAGATGATTTGGTGCACTTGAAGGTCTCACCTATGAAGGATATTACGAGAATTGGGAAAAAGGAGAGGCTTAGTCCCTATTATATTCGTCCCTATCAGATTATAAGAGAGTTAGTAATGTAGCCTATGAGTTGGAGCTACCATCTGAGTTAGAAATTATTCACCTTGTATTTCATATTTTGATGCTTAAAAAGTTCTTGGGAGATCTTTTACTTACTGTTCCAATTACAAATGTTGGGGGTAAAACATGACTTGTTTTATGTTGAGATTTGATCTAAATCCTTGATCGTCAGATTCACAAGTTGAGGAATAAAGAGGTTGCATCAATCAAAGTCCTGTGGAGAAATTAATTTATTGAGGATTCTACACAGGGAGCTAAAATGGTTATGAAATCTAGATACCCACATCTATTCATGCCTTCGAGTAATGATGTTAAAAGTAACATTCCTTTACCATATTGAGTTGATATTTATATTGATTTTGATTATTTGAGAATTTGAGTTATTGCATTGTAGATGTTCCTTGAGTGACCCTTAGCTTGATCATCATTCAAGGATGAATGATCCAGGAAGAGATATTGTAATACCCCAAAATAATCTAACTCAAATAGCCCGGAAAGCCTGGGAAATAAATATGACTTTTGTAGAAAATTGATTCCTATAGATAGACACCTATGGACCATAGAATCATCTATGAACCGTAGATAGTGTTCATGGAATCCACGCCCTCAAGTGACTAATTCTAGTAAATTGTAAGAACCCAAAAATTTTTGAAATCTCCTTATGGTTGGCCTTATATGATGTACTACTGGTCATGGTTGTGTTTTGGTAGCCACGGGTTAGGTTTAAGTGGCCGAGCGCAAAACGAGCTAGTTGGTGGCCTAGAGGGAAAGTTTGGGCAGTGTAATTCAAACGATCATAACTTTTGATGTATGTTGAACCATGTGAAATACTATATATAAAATCAAAGCTCTTTGGTTTAGTTTTGTAACGCAACAGGTTTCACTTGATTCGGAGTTTGGATAAGGAAGTTATGGCCCAAACAGTGGAACTGCCTGAAATTCGGAAGACATTGGAGATAGGCTCAAAAAAGTGGCTAAGGTGTCACAACCCGGATAGGGGGCCTAGATGTGACATGGAGAAATAGTACCCGAAGACCCTCGATCAAGCCATCATATCATCATTACACTCATCATTGGTTCGGAAACGCGGAAGCTAAGAATGTAGCACATAAGCTCTAGGTCTTTAGGGGCTTGTGACTCAAGCTATGTGGGCAAATTCGGGAATGGGAGGAACATGCTTGCACGTAGCGCATAATCATACATCATACATAACA
>JBCEWC010021067.1:0-10632 GCA_038996855.1 Solanum aculeatissimum | reverse complement strand
CTACAAGCTAGCTTCAATGGAGGCCAAGAGAGTCTTAGGATCTTAAGAGAGTATATAGGAGAGTTTGAATGGATGAATGACGGTTTGGGGAAATATTTTAGGGGTTTAGGAGACCTTAGGGGACCAAAAAGGGGCTTAAGGGAATGTTAAATCACGAAACTATCATTAATAAAACGTAACTTTCCGAGACTAAGCAATGTCAAACGGCAGCTACAGTGCCCATTTACTAGCGCACGAGCCGTCAGCCCCACCGTCAACCCATACTTAACCAATTTCTCCAACGCGAACTCTCAGAGGACTTTCTGTAACACTTCACGAACCACTTGAAGGACCGTCTGAGGTATGACTGGCCGTGTGGGGGTCTTGTTAGTCCATACGTAGCCCCTCAAAATCAGCCTTGGTTTGTCCAAGCTACTGCCTCACTTCACGGGGCAGTACACAGATTATTTGGTCCCAAACGAGCCGTCCAAGACTTCGTTGGATTAGACTTGGCTTAGGGGTGGTTCCAGGACACCTCTTGCTCACTGGAACACTGGAGGACTCCCTAGACGATCCATGCAAAGTTTTATGGCTCGTGGCCCTGTCCTTGGCCACTTTTCTGAGCCTATCTCCAATGGCTTCTGAATTTCAGACAGTCTCACTGTTTGGGACATATCTCCCTCATTCAAACTCCAAATGGAGTGAAACCAGTTATCCTGAAAACCTAACTCAAAGAGATTAAATGTGATATATAGTAACTCACATGGTTCATCCGACATCAAAAGTTATGACTATTTGAAGTACCCTGTCAAAACTGTCCCTCTAGGCCACCAACTAGCCCAATTTGCATTCGGCCACTTAAACTCAACCCGTGGCTATCAAAACTCAACCATGGCTTGTAGTAAATCATATAATTCCAATCATAAGTAGATTTTGAAAATTTTCGAGTTGTTACATAAGTGATCATGACTTATCCCATTTATGAATGTTACTCTCAAATTTCATGATTTGAAACCTCTATGCATGACCCACAAAGTTTTGAGTTAAAGTTATATGATGAAAGATTTTATTATATGTTATGCTTAGTCATGAATATTATGAATGATGAGGGCTATCAATTATGTTATGAATCCATATAATTTGTATTAAAATTATGCAAGATTATGAAGCCCTTTTTATGTTATGATACAACCTCTTATGAAAGAAAATGCTCACTTGAAGGGGTTATGGTTTCTAATGAGCTACTCTTATCGTGATGTTATGATTTACAAGCTTATGCATGTTATGCATATGCTTATGTTATGTATTCCATGAGACTAGACTTAGCACAAAATGAGGCTTAAGGTGGGGGATCTACCTAACGGGTCCTTATAATAAATCCTAGTCTCATAACTACGTGCCACCGTAGGATTATGTATTAGCTAGTGGATCAACATAGAGCTCCATGTTCATGTTTCAATCACCGAATGGGTATGATCCCATAAGGTACATGTAAAGCACTCTCCAAAATGGGTAGGATCCCATAAAGTGAGGTATATTCTACATTGGCAAGTAGACTACTCCTTTTTCGGTGTGAAGGAAACATCGTGATTCCATATAGTAGTTCACATGGTCTTAGTTTCAGTAAGGTTTCCTCCCACATATGTATATGTTATGTTATGAAATTATGTTTTCTCATGCATGTTTTCATTGAGCCATTGATCATTGATTTCATATTGATTTTATTGTCTTTGATATGATTATACATCTTGATTTTATTGGCATGTGATTTCCCTGATTTTACTGCATTCCACATACTTAGCACATTCAAAGTACTAATGCATATTTTGCCTACATGATTTAACCATGTAGGGACTAAAGCTCCTCCCCATCCACTTCCTTGTGGCTTGTTCAACTTGTGAAGAATTCATTTATGGTAAGTCTATTATTTCGAGGGTGATAACCACCTTCTTTATAGCTTTATTATGTTAAGAGTTTGTCACTTTTACTACATTACTTTTGAGGGTGAGCCCAAGACATATCTTGGTCCCCGTTCTATGTATGACTACAGGTATTGTTGGATGATATGGTATGTGTGTATTAGGAGACAATGTTGTATCTATAGTATCTTTTCCTTAGTCCCTATCCCATGTTTGTTGATGCTTGTGATGTTGTTTGAAAGGTGCTGAAATTCCTAAGTCCCTCCTTACCATAAAGTGCGTCCCATGCCCCTTTTCCTTAGAAATTCTTGTTGTGTTTGAATGGAGGAAATTCCTCACCCCTTTACCTATAGAGTGTGTCCTAAGTCCCCAATTTCCCCTTAGAACTACCTGATAATGATTGAATCACATTTCTTAACTAGAGATGTGCTAATATATTCTTTGAGGCTATTTTTGGGCACCTTCGGGTTACCCATTTGCCATGTCACACCTAGTCCTAGGCTTGGGTCATGAAAAGCTTGATATAAGAGCATTGGGTTTATAAATTGTCCTCAGAAATCCAACATACTACATCAAATAGAGTCTTGTTCATGGTTGTGAAGCACGCCACAACTATGAATAGGAGGCTATGAGGCCTTTAGAAAATAATTCACTTCTTTCATATTCTCTTTCGTGTCTTAGAACTTGTCCTAACAATTCCTATTTCTAATGACTCGTTATTTGAGTTTCTAGATTATGCTGCAGAGAAGAGTGCCACCCAGAGTCCCTATTCACGAAGAGGACCAAGCCCCTCCGGCCCCATAAGTTCCCCAAGAGGAAATGGTTATGCATGTTGAGTACTAAAATATCATCAAATTATTGGCACAAGCCATGGTCAACCAACTTAACCAAGGGGCCCAATCTCCTTATGCTATGACTCTGGCCTCAAGGGTGAGGGACTTCACTAGAATGAACTCTCTGATGATCTATGGATTTAAAGTAGAAGAAGACCCTCAGAATTGATCGACGAGGTGTACAAGGTTCTATCTATTATAGGGGTGAGTTCGGAAGAGAAGGTAGAACTAGAGGCCTACCAACTTAAAGGCCTTTCCTAAATATAGTTCACCCAATGAAAGATGGAAAGGGTGAAAGATGAGCCTAATCCTTTGTAGGAATTCAAAGCTACCTTCCTTGACCGCTTCTTCCCAATTGCGTTAAGGGAATAAAAAATAATGGAATTCATGAACCTCAAACATGGCTTCATGAGTGTGAGGGAGTGTTGTCTCAAATTCAACAATCTCTCTAAGTATGCTCATCACTTGATTGTCGATCCCTGGACAAGGATGCACAAATTTGTGTCGGGAGTATCCAACTTAATCAATGAAGAATATCACACCACCATGCTCAAAGGGGACATGTCCATATTTTAACTCATGAAATATGTTGAGCAACTTGAGGGGTATAAGCTTAGGAAAAGAAAGATGGAAGGGGAGGGAGTTAAAGAGGACCTATTTTGAAGGAGGCTTCCAAGGTGCTAAAGTTTGTCACTTTCAACAAGGCCAGATATTTCAAGACCAAGGGACGAATCATACTCTAAGCCAAAGATTCACCAATAATAGGATGCCAAACCCTAGAGCTCAAGGTGGTAATATTGGACTGATATTTCCTAGGTGTCTAAAGTTTGGAAAGAACTACGATTATAAATGCTTGAAAAATTCGGATGCTTCCTTTGGGTAAGGAAAAATAGGCCACAAACATGCCAAATGTCCAATTGATTCGAATAAGGTTAGAGATGGTCTTTCTTAAGGAAATGGTGCTCATGTAGGCCAAGAGTAACAAAGAGGTCAACAAGGAGGTACTCTCCGTCATAAGCAGTTCTATGCTCTTCAAGAAAGACAAGGGGTGGATGAGGCGCCTGATGTCATCAATGGTATATTAAAGGTTTATGATCATCATATGTATGCTTTATGTCACAACCCAAAAATGGATTGCGACTAAAGAAGATAGAAATAAAGTGGAAACCATCATAACATAACATCAATTTTCCCCAAAACCTAGAGTCATGAGTATAAGAGCATCTATAACAGTAAGTATATACAACTATCTCAAATATCAAATACAAGGACGTCTCATAATGTCTGATACAAATTCTAAAGAAGGAAATAAATATAATCCCAGTGATCCACGATGACTCGAAGTCATGAGCCTCACTGGTAAGATCTAGATGGATGTAGAAAATACTTATGTTGAGTGAATCAACTACCTTGTGCTCATCCTATACTTGATCTGTAGGGAGGAAACAAAGTAAGGGCGAGTACACCAAAATATACCTAGTAGGTTCAACCGACTGAGTAAGAGAAATCAACAAGTATGTAATAACAAAGAATCCTATACCTGCATTCAAAAGGTTAGTACACAATAAAAAATATACATAAATCCTTATCACATCCCCCACATATTCCATATTAGAACACTATACGTAATATATACATAGTTTGTGAAGTATCAACAAATGAATCAAATCATACACCAAGTAGTTCGTGACCTTGCCACCTACTTGTGGTCAAGGGTGTTACAATGTTTAATCCTTACCACCTACTCGTGATCAAGGGGTGTTGCGATGTTTCATCCTTGCCACCTACTCGAGTCAAGGTGTGGTACAATTGTGGAACATATTATCCTTGCCTCCTCCTCGGATCAAGGGGTGGTACAATTGTGGAACATATTACCCTTGCCTCCTCCATGGGTCATGGGGGTGGTACAATTGTGGAACATATTACCCTTGCTTCCTCCACGGGTCAAAGGGGTGATACAATTATGGAACATATTACCCTTGCCTCCTTCTCGGGTCAAGGGGGTGGTACAATTGTGGAACATATTACCCTTGCCTCCTCCTTGGGTAAGGGGGTGATACAATTGTGGAACATATTGTCCTTGCCTCCTCCTCGGGTCAATTGGGTGGTGCAATACAACATGATATGAACAGAAGTCAACAATACCAACTCACTAGGCACACGAATATTATAACATCGTAATAAGGGTGATACAACAATATTCTCACACAATCATAGCGAGTAAAATTAAATGCCACAACCAGGTCCAATCTATCATAACCTCTCATATAGTATTATACATTTAAATAAAAGAGTACGCCAATAACATCGAATCTCACTCGTCCCACAATATGGACACATCATAATCATATGCAAGAAACAAGTATGACACAAATACCAGACCTCACTCGTCTCCAACAACCAAAATACATCAAAATTTTACCCTAAAATAAAATATAATACGAGTATCAGACCTTACCCGACTCAAAATATATTGGTGACATCATCAAGGTTGCCAAAGTATCTCACGAGCCAACAAGTTACCAAAATATTTTCCCCAATTAATGCCATTAGCCTCAATTTATCATAATAAAATTTCATAGAATCTAAATCCACAAGTTCCCATCTCACGTTAATAATAAAATCACAATCATTCATAATTTGGCTAATTCGGAAACACATTTCTATCAATATCCCATCCCACTAACAAAATTACTCATAAATCAGTCTAGATCTTACAATACCACATAAGCATGATCAATAACTCAAATTCAGTCCCAACAAGGTTAGCCAAACCTATGTCAATGCAAAAATTGCACTCGGACAAGCTTTCAATCAAGTCAATCCTCCAAACGATCCTCAAATCAACCAATTACTATCAAAATCAGAAACTACACATCAAGAAGAGCATTTTGAAACCCATATTAGCATAATTTAGACTTAGGGGCAAAAACGTCAAAATTAGGGCAAAACTTTGAAAGTCTCAAATCTATAAATTGACTTTAAAATTTAGTTCTATGCCAAAAATAGAGTCCGTATGTGAAAATCCCACTAAAAATGAGTGAGAAATCAACATTCAAAGTTTAGAAATCATAATCTAAAAATTCCTAATTTTGGACATTGAAAATCATGAATTTTAAGATGAAATCAAGATAAATTTTATGCAAAAATGATCAATATAATGTTAAAATCACTTACCCAACACAAATCTTCAAAAACCCTTCTTTAAAATAGCCTAAAAAAAGCTTAAGGTTCGTGAAAATGGCTAAAAATAGTGTTTCACAATTTTAAAACTGTTCAGTTAAAAATTGTCCTCCGCGAACGTAGAGCCAATCCCACGAATGCAGAATTCCAGACCAGTATCACCTTCACAAACGTGGAGGCTCCTCCACAAAGGCGGAGAAGAAATTACACTTGCACTAGAAAGTAAGCACCAACAATGCCAAGTCCAATTTCCTACTCGGAACGGACCCCCGAAACTCATTTGAACTCGTAATTACACAAAATCTATATATATCCATATCAAAAACAATGATCCAGACTCAACATAATCATTAGAAATTGATTTCAAGGTCTCCTCTCCACATTTACAAATCAACCTCGATAAAACTAGTTAAAAGCTCAAAATATCAAAACTGCCCTGAGCAACACCAAATATTAATCTGAGACTATTTCTAGCATTAGTTTCACCATCCAGAATTACTAGAACTGTCGAAATTCCAATCCGATCTTTCGAAGTCCGAATGTTGATCAAAGTCAAACTTTGGTCTAGGAAACAACTAAAATCACAACTTTGGGTCTAAAAACCTTATTTTAACTTCAAATTCAGTTCTATAACTTTCTATAGTTTGGTTTTAACATTCTGGAACTATTGAAATTGATAGATCTTCGATCCGACACTAAAAAATTAGAATGGTACAAAGACACACTTTTTCAATAACTTAAGCTTCCAAAAGTGTCAAAACTCATAATTTCCATTTTAAATCTTCAAATTTCAATTTTAATCATTCAAATAGTTCAAAATTGGCCTGAAGCAACTTATGAAAGGGTAAAACAATGATTTTCAACTATAAGGCCAAAAATGACCAACCAGGTCATTACATTATTCTCCACTAAAAAGAAAAGAGAAGTACCTGAAGCCTAAAAAAGGCTAGGATATCTTGCCTGCATGTTAGATTCCAACTCTCAAGTAGCCTCATCATTAGAACGGTTCCGATACTGAACCTTCATAAAAGGTATATCTTTGGATCCCAATTTCCAGACCTGCCTGTCCAATATATCTATGGGCTCCTCTTCAAAGGATAAATTTGTACCCAACTCAACAAAATAATAAGAAATCACAAGGGACTCATCATGAATGTATTAGAGAAGCATAGAAAAAAGAAAAATAGGATGAACAAAAGATAATCCCAATGGCAATGTCTACTCACAAGCAATCTCACCAACTCTCTTCAAAATTTCAAATGGGCCAATAAACCTGGGACTAAGCTTTCTCCTCTTCCCAAATCTCACCATACCCTTCATGGGTGGAATCTATAGCCAAACACTATCACTAACAGAGAACTTTAGTGGCCTAGTCCTCCGGTCAGCATAGCTCTTCTGGCGGCTCTGAGGTGATCAAAAGCCTACCTTGAATCAAACACACTTGATCTATGGAATCTCTAAGTAGGTCCACACTTAACACATCATTAGAACCTAAGTCAAACCATACGATGGGTGATCTACACCTCTATCCATACAAGGCCTCAAATGGGGCCATCTGAATGCTGGAACGGTAACTATTATTGTATAAGAACTCTGCCAAAGGTAGGTGCTGGTCCTATCGGGCACAAAAATTAATCATATAAGCCCAGCATGTATTTTAATACCTGAATGGAGTGCTCGGATTGACCATCTCTCTGGGGTGGAAAGCTAAATCAAATCCATTCTAGTACCCAAACCACACTATAAAATCTACCAAAAGTAAGAGGTGAACACATATCCCCTGTCTGATACTATAGACACTGGCACACCGTGTAATATGATAATCTCAGGGATGTACAATCTAGCCAACTACTCCACATTATAGCTGAGATTTTAACTCCGGTGATTATCATTAAATTGGTGAAATTATCCAGGTTAGGATCATACTAGTTGGATGAAAAATATGTGGGTATTCACTGTTAGTTCAAATAATGATTAGTCTACTGAAATAAATCGAATTGGGTGAATTTATGTGCATTCGTATCTTGGAAATTGGTATATGAATAAAAATTGAACCCAAGTTCAGACCACTAGGATTTTATGATAGATAACTTTTATTGGGGTTGACTTGACTGTAATACGTGTATAGAGGTGGGTTATTGTTTGCTAAACTGGTGGTGTGTGTGTGTTTTTTCTTCGGTGCTGCTTAATTTGGTTGAAAACTTTATCGTAGGAACTCGTGTGATGGACCTGACAAAGGTTTGAGCTCTTGACAACTTCATGAGGGTTTTCTACAGCTCATGAATCAATCTATGAGTCGTGGTTACCCCTCGTGAAAAGTTCTAGAATCTAACTTTTTGGGGACCATATCATACGAGACCTTCTACAAGTCATAGATTGTTCCACGACTCATAGATAAGGTCTCCTAATGTTTTCCAGTGATCAAAACCTGATTTGGAATAACATCCATGACTCATTTCATGGCTCGTATAGCATTCTTCGAGGCATGCCTGGTCTCGTGGTTGCTATTCTAGTAACTTGGAATTATGACACACTACATCCACGAGAGCCTTTATGACTCGTAGAGCATTCTAAGAATCGTGAAAAGGCTTTCATGGATCCTTATTATTCTAGTCCATCCTTATTGTTCTAGTCCAAGTCTAAATTTTTTTGTTTGTTTTTGATTTGCAATTCACGCGACTAACTGGTTTTGTGAATGCGTGTTTTACAGGTACCATGGCTCTGCGACTAAGGAAGGATGAGATTAAGGATATGAAGGAGCGCCTGCATGATGAGCCTATGGATTTTGGGCATTCCCTTAAGTCTAGTGGACCTAGAGAGAAGCTTGGAGTTTAACTGATCCAGACGCCGAGCCATGAAAGACTCAGGATACTACTAGACAGGCTACCACACAGGCGATCATTGTCCATCCTCCCCGTTCTAATAAGGGAGGTGAAAGGACCAACAATAGCATTCAGAGGACCTCTTCCAAGATGAAGAGCCATGGTCCGTGTCATCTTCAGGCCCTCAAGCACCAGACTTATCACCAGATGCAGAGGCCAACAGATGGTGCATAGAGGGCATGTAAACTATCTACCATGAGGATATATAGCAAAATAAGTGGGGACGACCTGCTTGTTCTATCTTTTAGGTGCCATGAGTTATTACTACAAGACTTAATAGTGTCCTAAGACTCAAGGACACTGTAGCTCTCCATAAGCTCTAGTGTTTGGCATAGCCATCAGGGAGGTACTCACCGATATTCATGAGAGAGTTCTTCACCTCCTATGCTGCCATAGTACATAGCTCTCTTCCCAAGGAGAAGAAGCCTCTCACCCAGTCTGTAATAACCCAAAAACTTTTGAAAACTCCTTATGGTTAGTCTTGTATGATGTTATACTGGTCATGGTAGAGTTTTCGTAGCCACGGGTTGAGTTTAAGTGGTCGAACACAAAATGGATCATTTGATGGCCTAGAGAGGCCGTTTGGACAGTAGATTTTAAACTTCCATAACTTTTGATACAGGTTTAAGAGTGTGCTCTTCTATATATAAAATTTAATATCTTTGAGTTAGCTTCGCAACTCAACTCGTTTCACTGGATTCAGAGTTTGGATGAGAAAGTTACGGCCTGAACAGTGGGACTACCTAAAATTCAGAAGACATTGGAGATAGGCCCTAAAAAGGGCCCAAGGCAAAGGCCACATACCGTGAGATTGTACACGGTACATGTGGGATCTATGTCAAGGTCCAGAGAGCTAGGGGTGTCCAGGAACAACCCCAGGACACAAGTCATAGGCCACAGACCACCCCACGGCCCGTGAGCCAGTAGACGGTCCGTGGAGTGGCCTGTCAAGTGAGGCAGCGGCTTGGCTTGTCTTGGGAGTTGATTCCTGGTCCAAGTGTTGCTCCACGGACCATTACAAGTTCCATGTGAAGCCACACGATCCGTGAAACCTCCCGTCAAGTGGTCCAGAAAGTCCTCCGAGAGTTCGCGTTGAAAAGTTTGCTAAGTGTTGTTTGATGGGAAGTTGAAAGGTCCGTGAGTCAAGTACACGGGCACTGTAGCACCTCCGTGTGACCCTGCTTAGAATTTAAAAGTCTGTTTCATTAATGGTAATTTCGTGATTTAATATTTCCCTAAGCCCCATTTTGGTATCCTAAGGTCTCCTATACCCCTAAATCAATCCCCAAACCCTCATTCATCTATTCTAACTCTCCTACATTCACTTTGGGAATTCTAAAATACTCTTGGCCTCCATTGAAGAAAGCTTGAAGTATTTGGGGAAGCCAACCTTAACCAAGTTTGACCTTGCAATTCTTTTGGTGAAATTATGGTATGTGGGATTTGATTCAAGGATCCTCTTTCATTCTTGAAGACCCAAGAACCATAGCTCTTTAAATTTGATTTTTTTTAGCTTTCAATTAAGTTATGGGTTCTTCCATTATTATTGTAGATTAGTGTTGGGAATTGTGTGTTGTAGTTCTTAGGTGGTTTAAACATGAATTTAAGCTTGAATTCATGAATGTTCATTGAAACCCTTATTAATCAACTTGCATGTCTCCTTTCATGATTTAATTAAGCATGGGTAACTTGCATTATGACTTGTTTATGAATTTTTACATGATTCATGATGATGTACCTTTCAAATTATGAAATTAACTTTGAATTCCATTACCCATGATCTTGATCTTCATTCATGGCATGTGCATGGTTATTGTTCCATTGGAACCCTTGATT
>JBCEWC010021066.1:0-10632 GCA_038996855.1 Solanum aculeatissimum | reverse complement strand
AAAAATAAATATCTTAGTTTGTGTCAATAAAATACAGTAAATTATAGTTAAGAATAAAAATATTTATATTAATAATTGTTGCATCACTTTGTGTGTGTAATAACCTCATTTCAATCATTCTTCTTCTACTAGTAGCACAACCCTAAAAAAGCAACAAAATATTCAAAATATTAGGTAAGACAACTGGTATAGAACTTATACATGAAGTAAAAATATATTATCTTTTCTGTTGAACCTTTTGGCCTACTCCTTCCTCTTTCAATTGAAGAAGCAGGTGTTGATCTTGCTCCAGCAGCAGGTGTTGATCTTGCGCCAGTACCAACAACAGTAGGAGGTGATGGTCTTGGGCCAGCAGCAACATTAGGTTGATGGTCTTGGGCCAGCAACATCAGGTGATAGTCTTGGACCAACAGCAGGTTGTGATGGTCTTGGGCCAACAACAGCAGAAGGTAATGATCTTGGGCCAGCAACAATAACAAGTGATGATCTTAGGCCAGCAACATCAGGTGATGGTCTTGGGCCAGCAGCAACAACAAGTGATGATCTTGGGCCATTGTCAATAGTAACATGTGATAAACTTGCATTAGCAGGAGCACCAAGAAAACACTTTCTTTTATTGTGACCCTTGTTGTGACAAGTGTTGCATGACATCTCTATCCCTCTTTTGGATAACTTTTCAGTTTTTTTAGTTTTACCTTGCTCTTTCCTCCTAACCTTGCTAGGTCTTCCTCGTATCTTCCTAACATGAGGTGGTATAATAAAGATGTTTTGTGATTCTGGCCACATTTTTATATTCAAAATTGGCTAAATGAAGTAGTTGTATGTCTTCATGTAAGTTTCTCTCTTATACCAATGGGAAATATAGTCAGTTGGGTCCAATTTTCTGTGATGAAGGGCAGCTATTGCATGAAGACATGGTATGCCTTTCAACATCCATGCTCTGCAACTACAAGTTTATCTATGAATATCCACAACATGTCTGTATGCTCCATGAAGTATCTCATACCCTGTATCTGAATTCCATTCAATGTTGCAATTCATTGACTTGGCCGTGTTATTTTGCATAATCTTCATTGCCATTTGAGAAATATCACTGATTCAACTATTGCAAAACTCTCCCATCTACCCTATTCTTTTCATCATTTTCACTCTAATTTCTTCAAGCATGGTAATTATAGTTTTGTGTCTTGCTGCTAATATCCATGCATTGAAGCATTCAATCATGTTATTGTCAACAATGTCACATTTTGTGATAAAACTGAAGTAGACCTTGCTCCATCTTTCTAGGTTATAA
The DNA here is from genome assembly GCA_038996855.1 of Solanum aculeatissimum. Taxonomy (NCBI): domain Eukaryota; kingdom Viridiplantae; phylum Streptophyta; class Magnoliopsida; order Solanales; family Solanaceae; genus Solanum; species Solanum aculeatissimum. Next base: position 9,338 of record JBCEWC010021066.1, on the reverse strand, counting down.
TACAACATATCATCAACTATCTTATTTCCTAATCTTTTCATATAACTAATGTTATCCTTTAACTCAGCCTCAAAAGTAGACCTTGCACATCTCCAGAAATAATTTTTTCTCTCAATACCTCTTCAAATCTTGGACCAGTTAGCAAGGATGTGTCTAGCACATATCCTATGCTCAACATTTGACAAATGAGTACTTATGGCATTTTCAAGACCCTATAAAGAATCAAACTAAATAGTCATAAACCAAGAATCTATTTAACAGTCATAAATCAAAGAACCAAACTAACAGTTATAAAGCAATAACCAAACTAACATAAATAAATATACTTAGTCATAATCAAGAATCTAACTAAAATAACATTGATAAATCAAGAATTAGACTAAAGTTATAAACCAATAATCAAACTAGCATTTATAAAGTAAGTAATCAAAAGAGTCATAAACCAAGAATCAAACTAACCTTTTGCATATCAGTTATGATAGCCATGTATGTTCCATCTCCCAGCTGAAGATATTCTTTTAGAAGCTTGACAAATCAATTCCAGGTGTATTGATTTTCAACCTCTACCACTGCCCAATCTAGTAGCAGCGTTTGATTGTTACCATCCTTACAAACAATAACCAGTAACTGACCTTTTCGATACTTCCTTTAGAAAATAACCATCCAAACCAATGCACTTCCTATAACCAGCCAAGTAAGACTTCTTCATTGCATCAAAACATATGTAGAAGCTTTGAAACATTTTTTTTTATCATTTTCAAATATTTTCTCATGAAGCTTGACTACACATGTACTACCTGGATTAGTTCTTAACAATTCATCTCTATAGTCTAATATCCTTCCAAACTCAAGAATATAGTCACCCATTAACTCTTGTAATATCTTGTTTCTTGCTCTTCTACACACAGTTGTTCTAACATATAAATCTAATTCTTTCTTAATGAGTTCCTGAAACTCAAAAATTTTAATGTTGGGTTGTTTCTTTATTCTCTCATTATAGTAACTGGATAAGAACTTGCTATTACAAAGCTTGTTCCTATTAGTAGGATCACATTTGTGAACTAGATTGTATGTTTTCACAACAAAATTATCTGTCCTGGAATCAAAGCTAGCAAATAGCAGCCAAGGACAATCAACTGTACACCTAACCCTTACCCTTCTTGCTTCATTAATATACATTTCAATAGCAATATTTTCATTAACAATATATCTGGTAACAACAGTTTTAAATTCCTTAACACTTTCAAATACAAGACCCAATTCTCACACTATTTTCTGAGAAGTTGCATCAAATATAATTCTTTTCAATTTTTTTCTCCTCCTTGCTTTAACTCTCTGTTGAACCTCTCCTTCATCATCACTGAAATCATCTGAATCTGTTTCAAAACTGGCAGCTTCATCTGAGGGATAGTAAGGCTCATCACCAGCTAGCCTATCTTCTACATTCTTTCTATTTTCATCTGCAGATTTATCATACCCAACATCTGATCCTTTTTTTGTTCCTAACTTCACATGATCAAGCAATAGAACTCTTTCTCCCCTTCTCCTTCTCTTTCTTTTCCTCTCTAAAAGTTCTTAACTTTTCATCTACATCACTCCCATCATCTAATCCTCCATTTAATGATTCTATATCAGAATTTTGTTCAGAGAAAAAAAATTACAAATTCAGAAGAAGATGCACAGGTTCATCAGTTGGATCACTAGAAGGATAGACAGATTCATCAGCTGGATCAGTAGAAGAATGGTCAGGGATAAAAAGTGGATCATTAGAAAAATGTACTGGTTCAAGAGTTGAATTAGTAGAAGAATGGTCAAGAGTAGGAGTTGGATCAATAAAAGGTTGTATAGGGTCAAGAGTTGGATTTGTAAAAAGATGGTCAAAGGTAAGAGTTGGATCAGTAGAAGAAGGAATATTTGGAGCAGTAAAAGAGTGTAGAAGAGAAGAAGTATTGAAAGCAGCAGTGCTAAGGTTTAGGTTTGAAACATTTTCTTGGGCCTCATAGATTATTAGGCCCACTATTTTGAGTTGGTCCCTCATATTCAATTACTCCACTTTTTCCTTTTCTAAATTTCAATAAAGATGGAACCAAAATAGGATCTGCAACCAGATAACACACAAATGCCTCCAAAATATCCCCATTACTTAAACACTCAGAAATTAAATTAGTATCATAGTCTGATTTAATATCTAACATAGCAGTAGTATTAGGTAGTTTTACATATAATAGGCATTGTGCAGGTTCATAACCTAATTCTTTCACATAATCCCTCAATTCAAAATATGACAACCTATCTATATCAACATCTAAGAACTCAGTAACTTGTCCACCATCATATGGGTTTTTCTCCTTGTTTTTCTTTTTAAAATTCTTCATAACACCCCCATAGTAAAATCTCAATGTAATCAAATCGAAAGACATTTTAACAACCTGAAAACAATAGTAACAAGTCAATTTTGCAATTACAGTTAACTCTTAACTACGATAAATAAACGCAACACCAAAAAGTCATACAAAGCTATAATATAAGCATAAGTGTTGGATCGTATCATCAAGAATCTAACTAAAGACAAAAGAAATTGTAGGTTAACAAGTCAATATTTTTTTAGGTATATACTGTAAACTTGTAAAAATCTAAATTGACCAAACCCTAGGTTAAATCGTACTATTAATAGAAACAATAGAGTGAGATGTGAATCTGACCTTTTAACAATGGTGACAATGCTACAATGACCAAACCCTAGTATAACCAATAATCTTCCACAAGAACGATTCCCTAGTCGATCGTAACCACCAACTTTCTCTGAATATGATAGTGAAACTCGATTAAACAATTAAAACTCCATTAAATTGAAGAAATCTTTAGAAATTTCTTCGATTTATGGTAAAAAATGGTGATTAGATTTGTTTGTTCTTAGGAGAAGATGAACGGGTTTGGGTGAAATTGAATGGATAATGGATATGGGTGAACTGAAAGGATATGGATGAAATGAACGGATATGAGTTAGGTTCATTTAATATGTGACATCCTAACGGGGCGAGTGCATCTCACTTTCTACATAATATCTGGGGTTTGGGGTAGAAAGGGTTAAAAAATTCACTTTGGCGTAGTATAGGTGTGTAATAGGTCATTTAAATAGTTAAAGTGTGTAACTGACTTTTAGGGACAACTTCGGGAGAAAATTTATGCCTTTTCCCTTTATAAATCTGTATAACTAATATATGTATAAGTTACGAGAAAGTTTTTGTATAATTATATGCAATAGAATGAATGGAATAACCAATACATGAATGATGAATTTTTAATACCTACTAAATATCATATAAATTACCATATATATAGTGCATATATAAGTAACTTTAAATAAATAAATAAACCAACTTATGTTTTTTTTTTTAGAGAGAATAGAAAAAAGGAGAACGCGTTCACAAAATTGAAGGTCCATCCTGATTTTCCTTGTCCCTTCCCAATTCGGTCGCCGCCGCTCAACATATATACACAACATTCTTCTTCGCCTTTCGTACTTTGAGAAATTACCCGTACAATTTCCGATCTTCATCAACCATGTTGTTATCGCCGGGACACTCCCCGCGCCACCTATCAACGCCGTCTCCTTCACCGTCGTTGGCCGAGCAAAACCCTAATTCAACCCCCCACAACAACAGTAACAGTAATTCTTCTTCTACACTACCAACCAATAAACGCCGCTCCAAGGTACTCGACGAAGACACCTATGTGGCTGCCATAGAGAAAATTATCGAGCGTGATTTCTTCCCAGACATTCCCAAGCTTCGCGATCGTCTTGATTGGCTTGAAGCGATTCGAACAGGCGATCCGGTCCTAATTCGTGATGCTCAGTTGAAAATCATCGAGCGAAGGGGTGGTAGAGCTCATGGATCGAATACTGAAGGTAAATTACGAACCCCTGGTTCGACTTTCTTTCGAAATTCCACTACCCCCTTTGATGATCCTTATAAAACTCCCACTCCTAGTGTAGTTAATGGTAATAATTGGTCTAGTGTTGGAGCTGATGCTGAGGGAGGTGGTGAGGTGGATGAGTCTTTGACTTTAGATGAATTTTTTAGGAGGTATACGAGTGAGGATAACGAGAGTTTTTCAAAGATTATAGAGAAAGTGAACAGGAAAAGGAAGGAGAAATATGGGTATTTGTTGGAAGGTGAAAAGGAGACGAAGTTCATTGAGGATTCTAAGAGGGCGAAGGTAGTTACTGATGGATATGGGACATCAGATCAGCCAGTGGCTACATTAGAAGGGTGGAAATATGCTGCTAAGAATTTGCTGATGTATCATCCGGCAGATAATGGGGAAGTAGCCTTGACCGAAGAAGAAAGAGCTGAGAGGCTTAAGGGATTGACGAAAGAAGTTTGTAAGGTGAATACGAGGTTTCATGGTAAGATGGTGGAATCACAGCCGAAAGAGGACGAGACAGTGTCTGTGCTTTATACACCTGTTCCTGGGGCAACTCCAGTTCCTTTTTCTGATAGAGGTGATAAGACAAAGAAGTATGATTTGGATGATTTGCGGAAGACCCCGAATCAATTATTTGTTGAGTCAGGAAAGAAGGCTGAGAATGGATATAGTTTTGTTAGTACTCCTTCACCAGCGCCTGGTGTGGATGGATCACCGTTTATAACATGGGGAGAAATTGAAGGAACGCCTTTGCGGCTGGAGCAGGAGGACACACCCATTGATATTGGTGGAAGTGGTGAAGGCCCTCAGTATAAGATCCCAATGCCACCCTCCAGAGATACAAAGGCTCATTCTTTATCTCGTGAAGCTGCTCGTAAGTTGAGAGAGAGGTCAAAGATGTTTCAGAAACCACCATTACCTTCACCAATTAGAGGAGGGAGTGCTAGTCCAGGTGCACGTACTCTTTCACCTGCTGCACAGAAGTTTATGCGGAAGGCAATTGCCAAGTCTTCTCACTCTTTAGATGAATCTCTCCGAGCGAGTTACCGCGGTGTAAGTCCTGGACTAAGTACTCCTAAAATTGGCAGGAGTTTGTCAAGGTTAGGAAGAGAAGGTAGTCTAGATTCCAGGTCACCATCTGTAAGAGAAGGATCTAATCCTCCTTGGTAATTGTCTTGTAGGAAGTATTGGTAATTACATGTTAACTGTACTCAATCTTTGTCTCTTTTACCTAAAACTTTACTAGATGTTGTCTTTGCATCAGCTGGTGTCTGTAAATGTGGAAATCTTGAATTTGCTTGTTATGATAATACGTCATCCCTTTACCTGTATTGTTTATCAAATTCGTTATTTATCACTCTATGGACTGATAGAACTTTACACTTTGTTTGGATGGTTGTTACCCGTTGTAATGTATTATATTGTTGGTTTAAATACAACGTTTATTTTGATTGTTACTTAAATTTCATTGTATCATATCGTTTAATCCATTGTTTGGTAACGACAAAAAGACCAATTTTGTGTAACGACGGATTTTGTGTGATTGCGTCATTACTTAATACTTTCTTTTCATTTTAACTTTATTCATTATTTAATAATTTTTTTATCATTTATCCTACCTTTTCATAGTAGTTCTATCACATACCCTACAATTTCTTATAGGTTTATCATTCAAATTATGGATGTGTGACATTATGTAGACGGATGATGATACAATCTATCCAAACATTGTATTTATTAAAACAATGCATTATGATACAATACAACACAATACGATACATTATGAAACAATGCATAACAACCATCCAAACAACGTGTTAGTTTTCTCAAGTAGGCTGAGCTATTTTCTTGTGGGAAAGCTGCTTATCCATTTGAACGCCATTTGAAAGCAATTAACAATTCTTGGGTAGTAAACTGATGAGTGTTCTTTTTAAATATTAAATTTTCGTTATTTTGATTCTTTTGTAGCTTAACTTGTTTTGCTATCTCTCCATGTTTTTTGTTAGTTGTAAAGGTGTAACTGTATTCACGACCAATTAGCACTGTGAACTCAATTGCTATTAGAGCTGTTGGTTATTTACTTATTTAGCTTTCTGCAACTAATACATTAGTTTTAATTGAAACAAATTTATATTTCATTTGCTCACCTGTTATGTAACCTTGGGGGGAAATGAAGAAACTTAAGAGCCATTTCCAGACGACTTGAACTTGCTATAAACATGTAGATAATCACATTTTAACCTTGAGCTGTTGTCGCACCAAATGTCTGCAACTTAGAAAGAGGAGATTAGTGGGTGTGGGAAAGTCAGTTGATAGATTCATAGAGGATATTTATCTTTGAGGTCAAGGTTGTGTAGTAGTGTGTTTTATACAGGTTTTGTTGTGGCATGTAGATAGGGGTGAGACCGAGATGACAGCTTGCCAGATAGGACCTAATGTAGTTCTTACTTCTTTGAAGTCTTCTGTAAGAGAAACAGTTGTGCACTTGTGTTTTCAGCTTCGTAATATTTGATGCCATTGCTAGATGTAATATACTATTCTTTCACCAGTTCCAGCATGTCATGGGAGTTTGTAAATGATGTCATTGCCAGAGTAGTTGTGTGGCAGATGGTTGGAATTTCATTATATTTTTATCTTCCATCTGAGGAGATGCAGTAGGTCCATTTAAATCCATTGTTTTGCTGTGTTTTAGTTCTCTTATATTCCTTTTGTGGCGCACAAAGGACCCCTCATCATACAATTTTTTCCGCTGATTTTTCCAGAAGGATTTTACTGCGTTGCAGGTTAAGATATTTAATCCCTTGAGATCTTATCCAATGACTTGTCACTAGTGCATATGGAAGACCAAGTTCCTTTCTGAAGGCCATCTATTGTGTTTTTTGGATTGGATGGAAAAAATATTAGGAACCTTCAGTGATAGAGAATTTGCTCTTGCTCTTAGGTTTTTGGGATTTCACTGGTTGTCAGCTCATCGCTCTTTCTGTTCCCCTTCTCTTCCTTTCCTGTTTTCCATATCTAGTTTATTCTGCTTATGGGTTTTTGTGATGAGGGCTCGGGGGAAACAACCTCTCTACCTATATGAGTTAGTGGTAAGATATGTGTACATTCTACCCTCCCCAGACCCCACTTATGGGATTCCACTGGGTATGTTGTTATTTGTATTGGTTGTCAGCTCTTGTTAACACATTAGTTATATTCCGTTGCTAGAGCAATTTTGCTCACTTTCCTTGTATTTAGTTTCTTTAAAAAGGAGCATGTGATAAACCAAAGTAAGAAGTATTACAAATAATGAAGAAACTACTAGATTCAGATATGAAAACAATGTAAAATAAACCAAATTTGATACAGAATACAGTTTGGTACCGTGCTAACTAATTCTGCTTCTGCTTCTGGTAGTTATTAAAGGTGATAAGTTAAAACTCCATCCTAGGTCTCTTTGTTCCTCCATCCCTTGGACTTTTGGGGAAGAGATGAAGTGGTAATGCATGTATTAAGAAAGGTGGGTAAGTTATGTAATGGTATTACAAGAAGTTTTTCAGTTGAAGCAACATATTTATTAAAGAAGCTCTAGTGGCTAGTCTAATACGTTGGATTGACGAGAACCATCCTGGAATGATCCTCTTTGTGATTACACTGCACTTCTTAAGGTTGACTTGCTCTTGTAAGTTGCATGTCAATTGAGGTGAGCTTGCTAATATGTTTTCCCATAAGTTCAGTTTAGTACCTAGGATGCTCTTTCTTGTATTAAGAAAAAGCACCCCAGATATACTCCCATGCCTGCGAGTCAGTGATGTAGCCTTTTCATTTTTCTCCATTGATAACTCGAACATCCGACTTACAAGGTTAGAGGTGGAGGATGAGGGCCTTCAGTTAAGCTTTCCTCCTTGTCAATATTTATTGGGCTCTTATAACAGAAAGGTTAAGACAGTTGAAGTTGCTAATGGTCAGGTGGGGAATCATTTGCAGTGAAACTGTTGGTGACCATTAATGGAGCACAGTAACTTCCTCTTTATAATTTGATAAACTAAATGAGAATTACACCTAGTAGATTATCCTTATTAAGGATGTTAAACTGAAAATTGAAACTAAATTTAATGTATTTGACAGTACAACTTACAAGGCACGATATGTACATTTTCAAATAGTGAAGGCAGAACAGAGTAACACCACTGTGATTTGTCTAATATCAGCACATTGCTATCTCAACTGTATTTACAGTATAGATATAACAGACTGAACAAACTACCTGTACTGTGATTATACTGGTCATGGACTCGCAGTCGCTGATGTTGTTAAAACACTGAAGTATCTTTCTATTATGCTTTAGTTTTGATAGACAGAGTTGCATGGTACCTGTATTTATTAGTGTGAGGTAGCAGATACTCAACAAAATATTCATGTATGTGCAAGCTGACTCGATCGCCACCGTTAGTGAAAAAAAAACATTTGTTGCTTGTGCCAAAAAGGCATATGCCCTGTTACTTAAAAGTGTTAATTGTCCTATTACTGTGGTTAAGTCATGTTGTTTGTTGCAAGGATTTTTCTACTAAATGAGCTGGTTAGTTGACATGTGATTTTCTTATTTTGAAGTCTGCTGAAAGCCATCATCATTGTTATGATTGTAACTCATGTGCCTGAATTTATTTTGATGAACAAATATGTTCATAAGATTATTTGTTTATAGGGAAAGATATCTCTTCATGTGGACTGGTATTGTGCTTTAAGAGGAGATTGTAAATGTCATGGTATCCTTGCTAAGGTTTCTTTGATGTTATTACAACTTTTTTCTAGTGATAACCAAGTAATTTTAGTTTGATGCTTCATTTTTGCCTCAAAGTAGATAAGATTTGAAATACATGGGTTAATATGGCTAATTTGAGACTTGGAAATAGTGAAGGTGATGTTGCCTTCTAGTCCCAGTGTGAATTACCTCTCTTATGTTATTTCCGAGTTATTGCATAGGAGCCTGTGTGCTCCTAAAGAATAGCAACTGCGAATTTCTCGTCATCAAAATAAAAAAATTAAAATAGTGAAGGTGATGTTGGATGAGTATTATGAAATTCCATATAACGTATAACCCACACTCACAGACGTTCCATCCAAAGGCGTATTAGGCTTTATGATTACAAATTTAAAATCTTGTATCCGTTTATGTTATATACCTTGTTTCTAGCCTCAATGTTGCGACGGATGCAACACTTAGTCATCGGGTATATTTGGATTCAACATTTTTGACGTGAAACGTAAATTTATTTAAAAGTTCACTGAAATGTTAACAAATAGTAGGGTCTGAGCTCATTATTTTTAAAATAAGATTGGCTCAATATAAAGAAGGGGAACTTACATATATATACCATATTAGAAAATATTTACCATTTATAGCAATATGATTCTAATACATATATAAT
>JBCEWC010021065.1:0-10632 GCA_038996855.1 Solanum aculeatissimum | reverse complement strand
GCGTTTCCGAACCGATGATGAGTGTAATGATGCTATGATGGCTTGATCGAGGGTCTTTGAGTCCTCTTTCGCCATGTTACATCTAGGCCCCCTATCCGGGTTGTGACAGAACTACTCCTAAATTTAATGTAAAGTTTGAATTCCATCGGAGGCCGCACCCTCAGGTCCACTAGGAAGTCATACAGCCACCTCAACTTACACTCATAAAAACTGACCCTCTACCACCTGAATGAGTAGAGATTCACCTTCTCCTCTACTACTGATATTTCCAGCTCTATTGGACTGACCTCTACCCCAACCCCTGGTCTATGGAGCTGAACCTCTGATTGGTGGTGCCAGATCTCTGATCGATGCTATGGAGTATGATCGGTAGGCCCAGAATAAGTCTGGTTGGGGAACTGGAAAATCATATGATCAGTAGATCCAGCCTCAAAGCAAGATCTAGGGGTGACCACTACTGTGAGGAAGCAGGAAAGATGTTGTAACCTCCTTGGTCTGTGGGCCTCTACTGGGAACCAAATGAACTCTGACTAGAGCTATAGGAATCATGGGAACCTCATCCTGCCTATGAAGTTGTCAAGGTTGTATGAACCCTGCAATACTAAAACAAACCTCCTTCTCTGACGATACCTCTGCCCCATGATGAGGCACCAAAGTACTGTCCTAAAGTATGGACCCTTTTAGGGTCCCCAAACTCCTCTCTCTACATTAACTCTGTCTCCTTGGCAGCACTAATTATTGATCGGAAGGAAACTCCATCTCTAGATTCCTAGAATATAGACTGTCTGATAAAAAACTAGCCCTCTCATAAATTGAAGAACTCTCTCTGCCTCAGTCAAAAGTATAGATGTAGCATGACGGGCTAAATGGCAAAAGAAAACCTCATACTTTAAATTTGTCATGGTGCCGTGCCTCAAACTCTCAAACCTCAATTAAATCTCCTCATGGACACTCTAGGGAACAAACCAATAATAGAATGCATAAGAAAACATCTCCCAAGTCATCTGAGGAGACCTAGCTGGAAGGGGTCCTGTATAAGTCCTCCACCACTACCTGGCTGGCCCACGGAGCTAGAGGGTGACATATCTCACACCATTTGTATCTATTAGTCCTACGACATCCAGTAACTCTCTAAAAGTAGTCAAGAACTCATGATCATCCTCATTCTTCCCACCTTGAAACTGAGGTGGGTTCATCTTACTTAATCTCTCATACCTCTGCTGCTCATCATTAATGAAGGAAGCTACTGGTAGAACCTTAGTAATCGGAGCTGCTAGAGGCTACTCTACATGAACCTGGGCCACGGGGGCCTACTATTGATCTTGAGCTAAATCCCATCCCGAGTCTGTGTAGTACCAAAAGTGTCCGTTGGGCTACCTACCTGCCCTAAAGTCTCCAATACACCTAAGATTCTCAAAAGTGTATCCTAAAGTAGTGGCGCTGCAACAAACTCATGTGGAACCTGCTCCTGTCTAGGCTTTATGGCTAGCTTGGGGGAGATACCCCACTCATAATCCCTCAGCGGTGTGGATCCTTAGCCCTAACCTCTAGTTCGTCCTATGGCATGGAACCTACCGCTAGCTGGGGTCTCAATAGCAACATCAGGGGTGGCCTCCCCTCATCCTGTAGTTGCACTGCTCTGGTCCTAGCCATCTGTCAAAAGGACACACGAACATTCAGAACTTAAGCAAGATCCACACACGAATTGATTAGAATAAAGCAAAAGATAATTTCCTAACAATCTCTGTATTCTTTCAAGGATAAGCAATGGGTATCTCTGCATCAATCCTTGAGACTCTAATCGACTGAGCTGATATATATATGAGACCTATGAAGCTGGGGATCTAATACCAAATTATCAGAAACCAAAATCTGGGTGTGATGCACTCACCTAACCCACCAACGTAAGTCTGCCCAAAACTCAACAACTTAACAATAATAGTAAAAATGGAAGATAACAATCTAATAAGATAGATAAACAAAAAAATAGAATACAACCATCCCAAGAACTAGTATCACATGTACAAGCCTCTAAATAAAAAATATTCAAATGAAATACAAATCTCAAATATCTAGTTCTCAAATAGAATAAAACATAAAGTGGGATCCTCAAAGGCCTGCTGGAGACATAAGTAGCTACCTCACAAGTAATCCAAAAGAAAGTAATATAAAAATAAGTAAGAAACACTTTTGAATTTGCAAACGAATCTTGTGTGTGTATATATATATATAAGTTGTCCGCATATTTGACCTGGATACCTTCACTTAACCTTGTACTTGTTGAACATTTTAATATTCAGAAATTTATACCTATATGATAAAAAATAAAAGTTAATAGAAAGACAAACACACGTGCTTTTCAAGCACATATAATAGCAAATGGATAAATAAAATTATGACATGTGGTGATTTGACCTTTTTTTTTAAATCTGAAAGAGTTATAATAAAATAAAAAATTAATTTTGAATTAACCTATATCCATCCCCACACCCAACCCTTACCCCACCCTTCTTCTTTTCTCTAGCAGATCTATATCATCTCCAATAACCATTGCGTCTCAAACAACAATTGGCATGACCTAAAATCCGAGTGTGATGACACTCACCCAACCCACCAAGGAAAGTCAGCCCAAAACCCAACAACTTAACAGTAATAGTAAAAACAAAAGGTAGCAGTCTAATACGATAGATAAGTGGAAGAAAATGAAGTACAACCACCCCAAGAACTGTTGTAACATGTACAAACCTCTAAATACAGAATACTCAAATAAACTATAAGTCACAAATGTCTAGAACAAAACATAAAGTGGGATCCTCAAAGGCTTGCTGGAGACATAAACAACTATCTCAGAAGTAATCCAGAAGCTCGATCCAACAAATAAAAGTCTAGCAGGATAGATCGGGCTCATAACCTATAAAAATGTAGCAAGGGGGATGAGCACCAAACAATAAGGTACTCCGCAAAATGAAACTAACCTAAGGTAAAGTAATGAAGAACACAAGTAACTCCTTAAATTTCAACCATAATCCACCAAACTATAACCCCGCACTCAGAAAAGTCCCAACACAATATAATATACAATTCTCAGTAATATAGATATACCCATCACCTGGCATAATATCCCAATATACATATTGGTAAATAGATCCAACTCTTACTCACATCAGTGCTACCATAAGTATATAAGCTCATAAACAGTACAAAAGTAATATTCAGACAAGTATGATATGAGATAGAGTGGATGCCATAAAATATGAATAATGTGATGCAATGTCAAGTAATTGTGATGTGTTTCTATCCTATGATATGAATAATACGATGTAATGTCAAGTAATCATGATACATTTCTATCCTACGGTACACATGTGCTGACCAGATGAATGCCTCAGTTGGAACCCATGGGGGCCACAGGTGGACCATATATCTGTGAAAATTGCCAGCAAAGACCTTGGCCAATGCTCACCCATCTGGAAAAGACCTCAGACCCATTCGAAAATGACCTCAGACCACCGGCATATTACATCAGCTCGACTGGTAAAGACCTTGACCACCAATCCACATGTTACCTCACTCACATCTTAGTCGTAGCCATCACAAGTATCAATTTACAAATAATGATAGATGCAATGTGCATGATCACAATATATCACAATATAAACATCGTAACATTCTCAATATCTCAATATTATCAATAGCTTATTATCATCAGTGTCTCGATATCATCACAATCTTAATGTATCAATATATAACATTATAAGCACCATCTTGCTATCAAGATTGAATGATTCACAAGGTCACATAGGTTAAAAACTCATAATTAATTTATAAGTCAATATATATCATCATATGAACAAGTATTCAATTTGAAAAGTCATGATCTATGCGCCTTAGATATTGCAAATGCGCTTCTAAGTGTTTCTATTTTATGAGACATGGTAGCCATCTGAACCCGATCTAGGGCCTCGATCCGACTCAATAATCCAATGCCTCTTAAACCTAATTGGAGTCATCGTATATCATTCCTAGAGCCCATCCCATAGATACGACCTTTGTGGCTCCCGCCAACTACCTTTTCAGTCCAAATTTTGAGGGGACTGCTCAGGCATAAATTGGACATCATTTCCAATCTCACGATTGTATCGCTCATAGTCTTGTTGCATACTGTACTTATTATATATACACATATATGAAAAATAAAAGTTAGAATAAAAAATAGTCTACATATATATATACAAGTTGTGTTAAGAAGCTTACGTAGGCTCGTTCGTCCCTTTCTTCCACCACCCACACATACGACTCCAACTCATCATCCATCTTTTTTATATGAGTCTTCTTAAAAACCTAATGCCGAAATGAAACACATCCTAATTCATTCTCCTATAAATAATTAACAATATAATTAATGAAATCATACTTAATCAAATAATATATTTACGATTATGAATTTAAACTTTAAATTTAAAAATCTTACCATCTCCGTCGAAATAGTCCCAACACTCTTTTCCCCTCTAGTGTGCAACAAGCCACCCTTCAGATTGCCTCTAGCCTTTTGGATTGCTTTGACAAAGCTTTGAATTTATAGGAGTCTTAATATCGATGTAATTCTTCATATAAGTGAGGCAGCAACCAACCCAAAGGTTTTCCATCATCTCGACCTTTTTTGAGCCAACTAGATTGTCTGGCGCTCACTTTTCTCTCAAATGTGGTTGCAATGACCATATTGCACTTCTCCTCCTAAGTACATAATATTTGAGAAAGTAAAAAGAAAAGAGTTAGAGAATTAGTTAGATAAAATATGCTATAAAAATTAAGCTTAACTTAAAATAAATATGTAAACATATATACCTTAAACTCACTAAACATTGCCTGACAAATTCTATTTGGAATCTCTCTCCAAGAGTAATAGAGCTCATTAAATAGCATCATAACACTCTCCTGTAGGGCCCTAGTAGCATCCTTCGATGGATGCCATCTGCAAGACATATAATAAACATATTAGTTCATGAATATTTTAGTAATATAGCAAAAAAATAAATAAATAAAAGAACAAACTTATGAGGCTCAATCGGGCTCTATCATAAATCTTCTAAGTCTATCCCGCTAGCCAGGAGCAGTCTGAGTGACAACCGGTGTTGCCTCTGGTGTAGCAGTAAAAGTAGGTGAAGCTGATGTCAAAGGATGCATATAATATTGAGTCAATGTAGGAGTGGCAGCCTAAACACGAGAATCTCTAAGTCTTAGGGATGATAGGTGAGGAGACTGAGATAAGGGAGACTGAACACTGGCAGATGGAGTACCCGAAAATGATAATATGTGGGTTCATGGAATAGTCACTATGGGTAACTAGGTGGTTTGGTCATAAGAAGTGAACTTGGGTTATGAGAAAGAAGAAACGTCACGTGGTCTCCGAAACTTACTATGGTAAGTCAAACGACTCATAGTCCTAAATGGCACAACCTCAATGGTAGGAGTGGTAGTTGTGTGGCACTGGAGATCCAGGGCTAAGTAAACATGTTTTGGGATATCCTCAGGATCAATAGGTGTCCTGTTAGACTTTTTCTTCCTACTCCAACTAGATTTTCTTACCCCAATATGATCTCGAGGTCTATCACAATCACCACCAGATGAGATTTGTATGTAAAGTAATAATATGATATATAAAAAATTTAAATAAATTTAATGTTTAGCACAATAAATAACATATATACTAGTTATAATGTATCACTTTATTCCTCCTCGCTTGTTTCATTTTTCATCATCCTCTCATTCAACCTCCTCAATTGTTTCATTTTTATTGTCTTCCCATTCCTTCTCCTCAAATGATTCATATTCCTCGTTTACTTCTTCCATAATTCTTGGCATTATAAAGTCATCATCAAAAACCTCTTCTAGTATGTGCTGAGGATATTCAAGTGTGGTTTCCAACTCAACATCAACTTGTTGTTGAATACATGCAACATCATTTTGGTACACCACATTTAATACATTCTCAATTTCTATCCTTCCCACAGGCTTTATTTTAATAACAACCCACCAATCAACCTTATCTCTAAAAAATTGATATGGAGCATAATAGACTTGCTTAGTATTTTGGGCAATGATAAAAGGATAATAACCTGCATATTGTCTAGTGTGTTTAACTTCAATTATGTTATGTTGTTGGTCCACCCTTGTGCCTCTTTGTGATGGATCAAACCACTTACACCGAAATAATACTATCTTTTTCTTCGCCAGCCTGAATATCTTAGTTCAACAGTATCTTGAATGACACCTAAATTTTCAAATGTATGACCATTACCATCAACATCACCTTGAGCATACACTCCACTATTATTGGTTTTCTTGTACATAGTGTCACAACCCGGATAGGGGGCCTAGGTGTGACATGGCAAAGGAGAACTCAAAATTCCTCGATCAAGCCATCGTAGCATCATTACACACATCATCAGTTCAAAAGCACGGAAGATAAACACACAACACATAAGCTCTAAGGGAAATCGGGGCTTTGTACTCAAGCTATGGGGATAATAGCAGGGATGAAATAAGCATGGATTCAAATAACACATAGCATTTATCTCAAAGGGGATAGGTAAGTAGGACTCAAGCTATGAGGGCACACCGGGATTATGGGACTTTCCACATAAGCACATAGTCATTCACAATTCCCAACATTCATATCATAGCATAATAAATGACAATTCTCATAATCAAGGCTAAATGAGCATAGTATTACATAACCAAAATGTTTAACAAAGCAAGCCAACGTACAAGAGTTTAGAATGGTCCAACAAGCCTCCACATAGATAAGCGGGGCCTCGACAAAGTTTGATGCTCACCCTTAATACATAAAAAAGTAAATGACATAATATAAAATAGGTAGATAGACGGGGGCTATTGACTTTGAACAAAAGGGCTCACCACTACCAAAGTCTTTAATCAAGAATCAAGCGTCATCCGGTAGAATGTAGGTATCGTCTCCGGTCCCTACATGGTTAGAACATGTAGACAAGAAATATGGGTTAGCATAATTAAGCCCTAAGTATGCGGGCATGTAATGCATATGACAATATAGTACGACCAAGCAACATGACAAGGGGACAATTGGTACAAAAGGAGTGCACATAGCCAAAGGGTAATATAACAACATGCTATGCCATGATGCATGAGATGCAATCATATGATCAATATATAGCGGGGATATAACCTCAACCGACAATGGAGGGGACCCGAGCAAGCTACTACCCGGATCTGGACTACTTGCCAAATATTACCCTAGTCAACCCTTGAAACAAGGGGATACAATATAAGTCAATTCCTATCTAGGGAGATAACCCATGGTGGCACATAGTTTGACGGAAAGGAGTATGGACCCTATGGGGATAGACCACCTGCCTCCAATCCCTCAGTACTAAGTCTCATCCCACAAGAAGACATATATATACATGCAACTTCAAATAAGAAGACTTACATTCTTTTCAAACCATGCATCATTAGTCAAAACTAAAACCATTTATTAAGTCATGCTCATGCTTAGGCCAAAGGCCATCAAAAGTTTACAAAATCATTTTCATGATCATTCCATATCAATGAGATAAGATTATCCCATCTACATAGCTTATCATATCAAACATTCAAACATAACAAAGTGGTCCAAACACCTTATATGCTCAAATAGCCATAACGGAGAGTGTAACGACCCGAAAATTTTCGAATCTCCTTATGGTTGGTATTGAATAATGGTAGACTGTTCATGGTTGAGTTTGGTAGCCACGGGTCGAGTTTAAGTGGCCGAACGCAAAATGGATCATTTGGTGGCCTAGAGAGGCCGTTTGGGCAGTGAACTTTGAAGTAACATAACTTTTGATGCGGGTTGAACCGTGTGGTATGCTATATATATAATTAACACTCCTGGAGTTATCTTCCTAACTCAACTGGTTTCACTCTATTCAGAGTTCGTATGAGGATGTTATGGCCAAAATAGTAGGACTACCTAAACTTCGGAAGACATTGGAGATAGGCCCTTAAAAGGGCCCAAGGCAAGGACCACAGAACGTGTGAGGGTCAAAGGTCTATGTGGGGGTCCATGCCATGGTCCAAGGAGCTTGGGGTGGCTAGGACCCACCCCAAAACACAAGTCATGTCTAACGGACCACCCCACGGTTTGTGAGACCTTGTATGACCCATTTGGTGGTCTGTTGAGTAGGGCAGAGTTTTGTCCAGGGCTGGGGGTCGATTATTGGGCCAAGTGTGGCTCCACAGACCAGTACACGGTCCGTGTGAAGCCACACGGCCCGTGCGTCCCCTCGTCAAGTGGTCCAGAAAGTCCTCTGAGAGTTCGCGTTGAAGTTTTGGCTAAGTGTTGGTTTATGGCACCTTGTACGGTCCGTGAGTCACTTTCACGGGCACTGTAGCTCCTCCGTGAAGCACTGCGTTATAGTTAAGTTTCCGTTTATTAATGGTAATTTCATAATTTAATTAATCCCAAAGCTCCTTTTTGGTATCCTAAAGTCCCTAAACCCCTAAATCAAGACCCAAACCCTTATTCATCCATTCTAAGCCCCCTCTTTACACTTTGAGAATTCTAAAATCCTCTTGACCTCTATTGAAGAAAGATCGAAGAAATTTGAGGAAGAAAACCTTGACTAGTTTGACTTTGTAATTTCTTTGGTGAATTCAAGGTATGTGGGATTTGATTGAAGGATCTGATTCCAACCTTGAAGACTCAAGAACCCTAACCTTTAGTTTTTGAATTTAAGATTTCTTTAAGTTATGGGTTCTTCTGATTTTGAAGTAAATAGTTGACTGGGATTATGTGTTGTTGTGTTAGGTGATTTAAACATGTTTTAAGCTTGAATTTCATTAATGTTCATGGAAACCCTTGATGAATCAAATTGTATGTCCCTTTCATGATTTAATTATGCATGGATAAATTGTATTATGCTTAAATTATGGATTTTCTCATGTTTTATGATGAATTACCTTTGAAATTATGAAATTAAATTTGAATTCCATTAACCATGTTCTTGATCCTCATTCATGGCATATGCATGTATATTGTTATGTTGAAACTCTTGATGAAACTTATGTTTTGAATGTAATGTTAAGACTTGTCATCACATAGTCCCTTGCCATGGTTCTTTGAGCATATTAAGTGCTTGTACCATATTGTCATGTATTGAATGCTTGATATGATAAGCTGTGTAGATGAGGTACTCTTATTGCATTGACATGGAATGATCATGAAATGTTTTGGAAACTCTTGGTGGCCTTTGGCCTAAGCATGAACATGATTCTTGTACAATGGCCTTGAGTTAACAAATGATGCATGTTTTGAAAGAATGTAAGTCTCCCGATTGATATTGCATGTATATATACGTATTCCAGTGGAATAAGACTTAGCACCGAGGGATTGGGTCGTAAGTGGGTCATCCCCATGGACCCCACCCTTTTCGTCAAACCTTGTGCCACTATGAGTTTAAATCCCTAGATAGGGATTTCCATGTCATGTTATCCCTTGTCTCAAGGGTGTCTTGGATACTACTTGGCAAGTAGTCTGGATTCGGGTAGTGGCTCATTTAGGGCTTCCATGTTGTCGGTTGAGGTTACATCCCCGCTATATATGATTATAGGATTGCATCTCATGCACCATGGCATAGCATATTATTATACTACTCTTTGGCTACGTGCATTCCTTTTGTATCACTTGTCCCCTTGACATGTTGCTTGGTCATACTATACTTGTCATATGCATTGCATGCCCGCATACTTAGTTCTTAATTGTGATAACCCATATTCTTGTCTACATGTTCTAACCGTGTAGGGATCGGAGACGACATCTACATTATATCGGACGACGCTTGATCTTTGATTGAAGACTTTGTTAGTAGTGAGCCCTTTTATTCATGGGCAATAGACACCATCTATCTACCTATTTTAGATTATGTTATTTACTTACTTATGTCTTGAGGGTGAGCCTCAAACTTATCGAGGCCCCGCTCATTCATGTAGAGGCTTGTTGGACCATTCTAAACTCTTGTACGTAGACTTGTGATATTAAACATTTGGTTATGTAATACGATGCTATTTAGCTTTGACTATGACAATGCTCTCTTTCCATGCTTATGACTTGTATGTTGGGAATGACTATGTGCTTATGTGGAACGTCCCATAATCCCAGTGTGCCCCCATAGTGGAATCCTATTTACCCTTTCCCTTAGAGATAATTGCTATGTGTTATGTGAATGCATGTTTGTCCCATTCCCAATATCCTCCCCATAGCTTGAGTCCCAAGTCCCGAACCCCTTAGAGATTATGTGATATGTGCTAGCTTCCACGCTTCCAAACCGATGATGTGTGTAATGATGCTTTGATGGCTTGATCGAGGGCCTTTGGGTTCTCCTTCGCCATGTCACAACTAGGCCCCCTATCCGGGTCGTGATAGAGAACTATGTGATCACAAACCTTAACATATCAAATCATGTCAAGAGTTTCATCAAGAGTTTCAACATATCAATAATCCATGCTGTAACACCCCGCATTTCATGTGTACTAGTATTATGTATATGGGACATGATATGGCTTGGTCAAATGAGCACCAATTTTTAGAAGTGATTAAATTTCAGATTGGAGGGC